>VZRX01022143.1:1953-31024 GCA_013398075.1 Notiomystis cincta | reverse complement strand
AGCCCTTTGCAACAAGCAGTCTCTTGGCTTTAGTTCGGCAGGAGCAAAGACAAGGAGGAAAGAGTTGGAATTTCTGTAGCTTTATTCCAAGTTTATTTTCTTGAAGGGGAGCTCACAGAAAGACCCCTTAACTCTTTTGTTACATGTTTTTATAGGGTTACAAAGTGAGAGAGGTAGAATAGAGAGAGCCAATCCAAAGGTGACACGCGTGGCAAAGAACTAATAGAAACATCTCAGGGGAGGAACTTAGCCTAAGTTACAAATGGTAGTACAGCTAAAGATAATCTTGAAATACACTGTCCTGTGAGAGGCCTGAACCTCTGAAACAAAGAGAGGAGGCAGGCACAGGTGACCTCAGGGGTTAAGAATTTTTATGTTGTGGACTCTTTTTTGAACCTATCCTCTGAGGCAGAGTCCGGCGCAGTGAAATTAACCCATTCTGCATCATCCAAGATAGTTTGGGTCACTGCAACAATCCTCTCTCATCTGGATAGAGTTACTGCTGTGCAGCAATTTCCCCCCCCACTTCTTACACACCAGAGGCACCTCCACCACCCCTGGACAGCAGTGGGTCTGGTCTGGAGCTGGCTGGTGTTGGCTTTGTTGGACATGGAGGAAGATTCTGGCAGCTTTTCACAGAAGCCACCCTAGTAGCCCCCTGGCTACCAAAACCTTGCCTCACACACCCAACAGACACATTTAGCCACACCATGGCTTTTCTGTAGCTCAGAGAAAAACAAGGCTGGTTTCGCGTATTTTCTTCTGAAACTTTGGCAGCTCTGCTTGGTTTAGGATCTTATTAAGCTGTAAAGCACTTCCTCTAATCAGAGAGAGGAATACTGTTGACAGTGGACTTAGTTTTATGAGGAAACATTTAAAAAGCCATCCTGACATTCAAAAGACATAAATGATAGTACAAACTGAATTGCAGCACTCTGCGCTTCTGATTCATTTTGTGAGGTACTCTGAGACGATTTGCCTGGGGAAATGAAGCAATAATATCTGAAGGCTTGATTTTTCAGAGATTTTAAGACATACAGCTCCAGATGTTGTCATAGAAATCTACGGTACTCACTGATTCTGAAAATTGGGCTGTGGATGTATAAAGCCTTACCTTGTGCTTGTCTGAAAGGTACATAGTAGAGGACAAAAAGTAAATATGGTGTTTTCAAAATAAACCTTGTCTTGCTTCCCCTCGGAGTGTAAAATTACAAATGAATGTTACAGCTGAAATGAAAACTTGAAGTAAATTTGTCTAAACTTTTCTTTCATTTCCATCTGTTCACAGACCAGGCCTTCACTTATACTTCAGACATAAGGACAAAGTCTTCGATTAGTATAAGAATTCTGAACTTTATAAGCAGTTGCCCTGAAAATAAAAGACTTGACTGTGGCCATGCAGATACTCTAATCTGAGATTTTAAGCTCCCTAGTCTGACAGAATCTTTTCTTGCTTTGACATACTTCAGTGTTCTATGTACATTATGTCCTGTATGCACCAAAGAACACACAGGTAGAAATCTTTCATTATATTCAATGCAAATAGACACACAGCCAAGGGTATTCATCTACACATCTACCTTTGCTTTCAAAGTATCACTGGTAGGCAAAACATATCCAGTCTATATTTTCATCACAAAAACAAAGTTTGCTTCCAAGCACATGGAAAACTACTACCAACGGATAAGGAGTTTCCTTGATCTGGAAACTTAGAAGTTTTTTTCTTTTTATCACTGTGAGTAATAATGTTTTACAGACTTCTGACACCCTTTATGTCTTGGTAGGTCCATTCAAGACTGCAACAGTTAAATCTGTCAGCATTTTCATTTAAGTCTCCCCTTTCAAAAGTCTCCAGTCTGGTGAAAGGGTTCTCATTATTGCTCTCCTTTAAGCAAGCAGATCTTCATAAATCGGACCTCTTGTATCTTAATCTCCTTTTAAGTATACTTAGGGCCATTGCAATACTAATTTGAGTTCATCTTCATTGTCTGCTCTGCCTCAGTCAACTGTGTGGTGTCTCCATACAGATACCAGAACCAGGGCAGACCAGCCCAACGAGGGGTGCAGTTTGCTGCCCTTTCTGACAGTGGCCTCCAGCATAAGCAAAAGAAATACCACAATGAACAGCTACAGAATGACTCACTTTTAAGTGGCTTTCCACATTTAGTCATAATTGGCCTGCCTTGTTACCTGGATGATAAAATTTCCATTGTAGGTTGTTCCTGTTCCAAAGGGTGGCTACCTTGGCACCCACTTCTTACAAATGGAAATCTGTACTCCTTTAATCCATATTCTGTTTTTTAACAACAAAAATATGTATACGTATATGTAAAAATGCAAAAGTCAAAGACACCCACCCCCTTGACTTAGTCAGGTTTTTCATCAAACTCTGAACAACTTTTTTTTTTCAAATACTTTGCAGATAGAATAGTTCCACTTATAGGTCCACTTACTTCCAAGCTCTGGATACTGAATATAGAATAGAATAGAATAGAATAGAATAGAATAGAATAGAATAGAATAGAATAGAATAGAATAGAATAGAATAGAATAGAATAGAATAGAATAGAATAGAATAGAATAGAATAGAATAGAATAGAATAGAATAGAATAGAATAGAATAGAATAGAATAGAATAGAATAGAATAGAATAGAATAGAATAGAATAGAATAGAATAGAATAGAATAGAATAGAATAGAATAGAATAGAATAGAATAGAATAGAATAGAATAGAATAGAATAGAATAGAATAGAATAGAATAGAATAGAATAGAATAGAATAGAATAGAATAGAATAGAATAGAATAGAATAGAATAGAATAGAATAGAATAGAATAGAATAGAATAGAATAGAATAGAATAGAATAGAATAGAATAGAATAGAATAGAATAGAATAGAATAGAATAGAATAGAATAGAATAGAATAGAATAGAATAGAATAGAATAGAATAGAATAGAATAGAATAGAATAGAATAGAATAGAATAGAATAGAATAGAATAGAATAGAATAGAATAGAATAGAATAGAATAGAATAGAATAGAATAGAATAGAATAGAATAGAATAGAATAGAATAGAATAGAATAGAATAGAATAGAATAGAATAGAATAGAATAGAATAGAATAGAATAGAATAGAATAGTTCTTCAGTTGGAAAGGCCCTGCAACAATCATCTAGTCCCAGCCACTTAAGGGCTGATCAGGTTAAAACATGTTGCTAAGGACATTGTCCAAATGCCCCTTAAACACTGACTGGGGGCTGGAGGCATCAGCCACCTTTCTAGAAAGACTGTCACAGTGTTTGACAACCCTCTCAGTAAAGAGATGCTTCCAAAAGTCCAGTCAAAATCTCCCCATGAAGGTTAAAATCTGGCGGTGTCAAGTCCTTCCAAACTGTTACAGTGTGGCACCTGTGAAGAGTGATCAGGATAGGAAGAGAGTGAATGCCTATGAGAGCTTATAGAGCTCAAACGCAAACTTCCCTGTGAAATGAGAACTTGTCTGCATACATACTGCATGGCACAGGTAAAAGGCTGATGAAAATATAAAAGATAAAATGATGTTAAAAAATGGCCATTTAGGGTTTATAGTTGTTACTATCTTTTTTTTTCTTAAGTAACTTTGATTTAAAACCAGAAACAAAGAAAACTTGGAGGAGGAAGATTTTAAAAATGTGTGATGATTTAAGAACCAATAAAAATAAGATTCCAGTTACAGTACTTTTGTTGGCAGGCAATTACTGTCAGATATCATCAATACTTAGAAGAAAAAAAAAATGATACTTTAAGAGAAAATGTTGTCTGCTTAAGTTCCTGCTTTTTGCTTAATGATGAGTCTTCTCTTCCCTTTAGTTTCTTCTAATTACTACATCTCCAGTAGGACACAGTAAATTATCATTTTATTTCATTTCCTCTTATGACAATTGAGGTCAAATCCAACAAAATCTCAGGCTCTGTCCTAGAATGAAATTAAAATTTAAATGCTTTGGAGAAACTGTGCCTCAAAGGCAGGTCTTTCTTTAGCATTGCTATTGACTGAATTATTTTGTTCTTGAATTAAACTATATGTATCCAATTTGAAATAGAAAAAAATAAAACTGTCCTCCTGTTATTCAATCCATTCCTCATAAATTCAAACATCAGAAATACATCTCAGATTTTTTTTTGTTGACATCTTGGAGAAAATCAGAACTAAGTTTCATTGAATGAAAAAGCTCAAACAAAAAATTATTCTAGCTTGAAATGTACCCATAATTTTTCTTCTCTACTTAAAGATCATAAAAATAATTTTTATTCTTGCGAAAACAGTTAGAATTTTTTAAGTATATCTGTTTCCAAGTGTGTCATAATTGTAAGTATAAAAAGCAAAAAATATTAATACAGTTAATTGCCAACTGAATATATAGAAGTGTTAGTGTATTTTTAAACATTTACAATCTGTGTGCTGCAATATATTTCAGCTCCTACAATAACAGCTCTTTGGTCTTATGTGTTCTGCATGAATGTAAAAAGGATGGCACACAGCACTAGGATATCAACTGCCTACTTGGAGAATGATTAATTTAAGATAAATAGATGCCTGGCTTCAGCTACACTGATTGTATTTCCTATCCCAAGCTGCAGAATCAGTGTTTCCACTCAGATGTTGTAAAACATATGCAGGAATCATTCTTTTCCACTCACAAACCACAGTGCATCACAGATTTAATCTTGCTCTTCTGCACTCTGTGGCTGAATTTAATTTTACTTCTGCCATCAGCCTAATAGACAAAAAATGTTTCCTATTTATTTTAATACATAAACTTTAAACTCATGTTATCCTGATTTCATCCCACTTCAATTTCTTTGTTTGATGGCAAATAACAAAAAGCTTAACTCTATCTACATGTACATAATAGAATCACTTGGAAGAAATATAAAAAAGCAAAACCACAACATACCTAACTGGAAAAATATTTGATTTCATAATGATCATGGGATTTACCAGACATGAAAAATACATAAAGACACAGAAAAAAGATCTCACTGGTTTTTTTCAGTGCTACAAAACAAGACTATCTACTTGTCCCATTGTAAAATGCATTTTTTTTTAAAAAAGACTCCTAGAAAAATTAATGGCT
The DNA here is from genome assembly GCA_013398075.1 of Notiomystis cincta. Lineage (NCBI taxonomy): Eukaryota > Metazoa > Chordata > Aves > Passeriformes > Notiomystidae > Notiomystis > Notiomystis cincta. Next base: position 25,903 of record VZRX01022143.1, on the reverse strand, counting down.
TGGTCTTATGAGACTGCACATCCTTAAAACCCCCACCCTCTGGGTTTAAAGCAAACAGCATCTCCCACTCCCCTCAGCAGTGTCTGTATCTGTACTCCTCTTCCTGTGGGCATTATCCTACTCCCAATAAACCATTACTTCTCTCAGCCAGCCAGGGTGGAACACAGCCCTTTTCAGGCACCACCCATTGCCTGTCCACAGGGATGGGGCTGGATGGAGTGCAGTGACCCACAGGGAACATAAAGGAACTGGAGACTAGGAAGAGGCAGGTGTTTGGATCAGGCTAAACTTGGGGGAGAGGAAGGACAGGGGTTCACTTAACAGTTTGCTTGTTAATGACTCCAAGCATGTCTTAGAGTAGGTTCTTCTAAAGAACTGATTAGTAACTCTGTTCTCAAGCATGTAACTGGAGCAGATTTTGTACAACTAGAGACGAGTCACAGAATTTTTTTAAAAAATCAGACTGACCTTATATTGGAGCAGCTTACCATATCAGTCAATATGCAATAAGTCAGATAAGCATCCCTTGAGTTGGATGAAAAGAAAAAAAGAAAAAAAATCTATGTGCATTTTACTGCTAAATTTCTTTTGTAATAGACATTATGGATTCTTATAACTAACTTCCATGTTTTTATTTCCTCTGTGTTAACATTTAAAGCAGATGTAAATGATTCAAGAGAAGAGCCGGGAAATTTTTCTACCCCATCACAGAAAATATAGCAATAAATACGTGAATATTAGCAACCACCTAAGAGATGAGAAATCATTTTACTCCTCATTCCCATTTATTTTCTTCCCAACAGTATTCCAGTCAGGGGACCAATTAGTGCTGCACAATGATCTAGAGTTCTAAGCATTTGTCCACAAGAATCAACCTGCAATTACTATACCATTTTATGTAAGCTACCAGCATCTAGCAGATGATGACAAACTTAACTGAAACTGCTTCTTTTAATTGAAAAACATATTTAATACACACAGCAATTTTTAATTATGAGCATGACTTTATTGCTTTTAGTAGATTTTTTTTTTTTTTAAATAGTGGAAGCTTGCATTTGCAAAACACCAATAGGTTATGTTGTTTCTGTTGTAAATCTCTGACAGTAAATGGTGTGAGGAGCAGCTCTTACCTTTACCCTGCAAAATTCTCTGTCTGAATCACTTGAAAGGATTCCTGGTATGTTACTCTATCTTAAAAGACTGGATATTCTTCTGCTATGTGATGCCTTACAAAGAATCAATAAAAGGACATTGTACAGTTCCCAACTTATGTCCTCAGGCAGAAGCAGGCTCCTTTCCCAACTGCAGAGCAATCTCAATCCCTTAGAGTATCTCCTTACTGCTCTTCTCCTGCCTGGTACCTGCTAAGAGTTGCAGACAGCGTGCAGGACATTCCCACACATCTGGAGGAAATGTATTCACAGAGTCATGGTCTAACCCCAGCTCAGCTCCACCGCTCGCTCACTCCCCCGTGCCAGGGTCTGGGACAGACTTGTGAGGGTAAAAGTGAAAACACTCATGCATTGAAATAAAATCAGTTTAATAGGGAAAGCAAAAGGAGAGATTAATTCACTCTTCCCATGGGCAGGCAGGTGCTCAGCCATCTCCAAGAAAACAAGGCTCCCTCACACGTAACGGTGACTTGGGAAGACAAAAGCCTAAAGTCCAAATGTTGTCCCTTTCCTTCTTCCTCTCCCAGCATTGTATGCTGACCATATGATGCCATATGGTATGGGATATCCCTCTGGTCAGTTGGGGTCAGCTGTCCTGGCTGTGTCCCCTCCCAACTCCCCATGAGCCCTCAGCCCACTCACTCGTGGGGTGGGGTGAGAGGCAGAAAAGGCCTTGGCTCTGTGCAAGCCCCACTCAGCAATAACTAAACCAGCCCCCATTTATCAGCTGATCTCAGCACAAACCAAAAATGCCTCCCCATAGTAGCCCATGTGAAGAAAATAAATCCCACTCCAGCCAAACCAGCACAGCCAGAATGTTTTGCATGTATGGAGTAGATGCATGAAAATGCAAAAATGCCCCTCTGATGGCACAGCAGCAGCACCCCATATCCTTTCACAGGCTATACAGGCCCCAGTATGCCAGATTAAAGGACACAATAAAACTCTGATGTAAGTTTTATCAGTAGGGTGCAGGCCATACTCTCCAAACTTAAGAGACAATCATAATATTATGAAAAACAGCCATGACATCCACAGAGCTACAAGGTTATAAAACTGGAAGAAGCGAGATGAGATTCCGGACATGTATTTTCTATCTAGACATAAATTCATTTCTAAGAACCCAATGATTACTAGATATTCCATGTTTAAGTGTCTAGACCATTTGCCACAAAGAACTTTCCATATTCATAACATTAAACATTCTGTATATTCAGCAATTATGCTTTTAAGTGATGAGTGAGTCCCTGTTTCAAGTGTTGCTGGAAAGGGAAAAGATATAAAACATCACAACCACATCTGAATCACTCAGATTTAATCAATATTAAGGCAAATACACTGCTCATTAGGCTATAGAAAAACTATGAAGTGAGGAACTGTATCACAAAAGCCAAATTATTTCTATGATACAGGAAATAAAAAGCTGCCCTAAAACCATATGCAAGTTAAAACAAACAATGTAAAATTCAACATTCAGATGACTACTCATATTGAAGTATGGCCTGCATGAGAATTTCCTTCATGGCATACATTTAAAAAGTAATTATTCAGAAATATGTGCCTTAATTTAATTTCCTTAGGTAATATGGAGGAGAAATCATATTAAAAAAAAATAAAAATATAAACCCCATCATAGAATATAGCCATAAAAATATCTCCTGGTGCAGCTCCATTTCACCTAACTCCATTAAATGGGATCTAATTCACCAAATTGTCCTCAAAAGTTTAAACCTGAAAGAAGGCTTAAGATAATTAAACAAGTTTTAAAACATCTCTTGTAACATCAAGAAAGTATCAAATACAATTTTCTGAAGTTTAGTGACACACCTTGACACCTCCCATGTATGTCCATGTACATGGGAGATTTTTAAATCTCTTACTGAACAAGCTTGAAAGTGAAATTGCATTTAATTTATAACACTTACATGCAATTTTATAACTCAGGTAATTTTAAGCTATATGCAAAAGAAATGTTTCAGACTTTATTTTAAAAGATTTTTGTATATATTGTATTTAAAAGTAGGAGATAATTTGTCCTTAAAAAGAAATTATGGAAAATAGTGTAAGTAGAAATGAGGATTATATCAAAACTAATGATTTTGTGCATTGACTATGTGTTTCTAAGTAATAATATAATTTTTATTTGTGCCAGTGAAGTTATTGACTCAGGTAATGTTTTCAAGACTGAATCTTTTTTCAAAAACTACAGTAAGATACTGAGATAGTATCCCAAAAACTAGGCATAGAGAGTATATGAAAACCACTTGTTACAGAAATACCCTTTTCTGAAGCAGAAAATCAAATCCTGTGGCAGTGGAAGTGGATGGAGCTATTCCACTGGTGAGCAAAAGTAAGGAAGCAAGAAGATGCAGAGCCCATATGGGGCACAAGGCAGTCTTGCTGTTTATGTCTATATTATTATTTCTATGCACAATACTTCATTAATTCTTGTACCCTTCCCTGTGCTGCATGAGGCAGCAGGACCCTGCACCTGCCAGTCTGCAGGAAGCAAAAAGGCTGTCTCAGAGACACACAGAACCCAAACCTGACTACTGCACATTTAACCAGCTCTGTGATTAGTAATTTTTCTGTTTTTCTCCATCATGAGCAACACAGAGGTCTCTAGACAGCTCACCTCTCAGGCAAGTCTGAAGCATGTGCCTGCACTGAATTTCAAACTCAGTCTGTTTTTACCCATTACTGTTTCCATGAAAAGCATTCTTGCCATAAAAGCTGACTTCAGCAGCCTGCTGCTATTGATAACCTTTAATGTTTAGGACACGAAGAAGAAACATTTACTTCCAGATTTCCAAAGCTCTAATTAGAGACAGCCTGGGAATGCAACACTTAAAAAATGAGATGTTTCTGGGTATCTGCTTTTCATCACAAACCACTGAGTCACATTTAGCTCTCATTTACAAATGTGCTACATAAATGATTCATTGAGATTGTCTGCATATAAATAACTATTGAACTTTTGTTTTCAAAACCAAGTTTTCCCCACTCCCTAAACTACACATATCCCAAATACATGATCCTGAGCTGCAAGTGGTCTGCTGGATCACAGTGGCCAACAAGTTCTCTTGATAAATCTGATTTCAGTTTTTGACTGCAAAAACAACCCCAAACAAACCCTGAAAGCTATCTGCTTTGAAAACTATGTATATACCTCATTCTGTTTCAAACAGAAGCTCACTGGAGGATGTCCATAGCAGGGAAGGTTGAGTGCAGAGGCAGAGGCAAACCATGGGATAAAGCCATAAGCTGTAGCCCGTGATCACACTGCAGCTCTCCTCCTGTGAAGCCTCAGGAAAAGGCTTTAGAAGAGCAGATCACATATCCTGATTCTTTGCTTGAAAGAGTCTCTGCACAGGCCAGAATACCTCAGCACCCAGTATGGTGTGTCAGCATAATCATGCTATATCCACATAAGCTGGGCAGAGTTTATGTTTGATTATGGTTATATCTGAAATGCATTAAAATTGTGGCTTGCTGCCTGAGTCCACACCATGCATTCATACCATCTCTGCCTATGTGTGCAGCAGCAGATACATCTCAATTCCAGTAAGTGACATTTAGACACCTGCTGAACATGGGAAGAATGCCTGAGCCTCAAAGCCCATTGCTGCTGTGAATCAAAGACCATTTGCCATCTCAGAATTAGCTGCTTTTGAAGACAGCACGTCCAGATGCAATGACATCTGTAGCTGTTGATCCCACACCAAAGGCAGCAATGGAACCAAGGGCAAGTATTTTTTACTGTGGAATTTGATCTGGTTTTCCAAGTTATCACAGATTAAAGAAATGTGTACATTTAGAAAAAGAAAAAAATCTAAAGTCTCAGATGATTGCTAAAAGACAGATTTAGTGAAGTTAAAACAAAACAAAACAAAAATCCCAACCACTACACAAAGTATTAAGTATCTACAATAGAATTTAGTGGATTTTAAGCCTTTCAACCAGAAGACAGTCCAAAATCTCCTGCTCAATCTTAAGCCTGGAGACACCAAAAATGTGTTTGAACTTCAAGATTGTCTAAGAGCATTGCCAAGAGTTCTGAACATGCCCAGGACTCCTCGTTAGCCAGCACTGACCCTTTGGCTGAGCTCCCCATGTTTGCCAAGCCAGGCACAATTGCTTGGAAGTTCCTGGCAACACAGGCTTGGTGGAGTATGATAAACACACAGAAACACAGACTCATGGAATCAGCATGGCCTGGGCCAGAAGGAACATTAAAGATCATCCAGTTCCAATGCCTCTGCTGTGGACATGGTCACCTTTCAGTAGATTAGGTTGCTCAGAGTTCCATCCAGCCTATCCTTGAAACATGATTATGCTTTGGCATTCAGAAACACAGAAGAAAAGCAAAGCTTTGATGGACTTCAATGGTTAAAAAACTTGCCAGAAATTGTGAGCAGTGTGTTTTGTGTCCTTCTAACTGACCAAATCCCAAGCCTTATCTACAACTTCCCACAAGTTCTCTAAGCATCACACAGATGTTTTACGTCAGAATTTTTTTCACCTTTTTTTTTTGTTTTCAAAATCTTAGGAACGCTGTGAAAATGGGAAAGCTAGATGATGATTACTGAATTTCTTCATCTCTAAAAGCACACATGTACCTACTTCACAGAGGCACTGCAGGAATGAATTACTTAAAGCATCATGAATAGGCAAGAGCAGTATAAATGCCAAGTACTATTACTACTACTAGTAGCAATAATAATAATAATACTTGACACTAGTATAGTGCCTTCCATCTGAGAATCCCAAAGCACTTTACGAAAATCAATTATAAAGATGCTGTGAGGTGTGTAAGTATAATCTACTTTTTATAGATGATGAAACACAGGCTCATATCGGTTAATTGAATTGCTGAAGTTATCCAGGAGGCAGGCATAGAACCACAATAGATAGTGCACATAAGACCTCCTCTGTCATCTCTAACTACCAGGAATTCTTCTTTCCAATGTGTCACCTATTTGCTCTCACTTATCATTTTTGTGAGCTGTCTTCAACAAGTAGTTTTCATTACCTTTCCTATCATTATAAGTGACAGAATTAAGGATGTAACGCTAGAAAATATACCCCTGTCCTTTCATTTCCAGGATAGGTGTCATGTAGCGTTACATGAACAATCCATTTACATGTTGTAACGCCCATTAATATTTACTCTTCTTTTTTACTGTCTTTCTGAAGAAATAAAGTATAGCCTATCACAATAAAACAAAATATTCTGGTATATTTTACAAAACCATTCACTTATGCAAACACTACATAATCTAACTACTTTCTCTTTTGCCCACTGATTAAGAGGGAGTAGGTTTTTTGGTTTTCTTTAAATAACAAAATGATGCCTATAGGGTCAGGAACAATCATGTGCCATCCCTCCATATGATCTCACCCAGCAAGCTGCTCAAAGACACTCCCCATTAAATGCACCTGCACAAATGAATCCCACCTGCAACTCCAACTTCTGAGTTCAAGCACAGCCCCAGGCTGAGGGCCCTGTGCTGAAAAGCCCCAGCCTGGAACTGCATCTCAGCTTGTAAACTCAAAACAGTTGATATAAGACTGACTGCTCACACTATTTTGAATAATAAATAACAGTATCAGTGGCCTGCCATTTTTAGATTATCCTGAGCTTAATACAGGTGACTAACACCTAAGTTCTTCCAGAATTTTCTCCTTCATTAAGGTTGATGAAATTATTATTTTTTCCAAAAGTCAAGTACCAACTAGACATTTAGATGCACAAAAAGTTTAACTGACTGGAAAAGAAAGAAATCTCATTAAAATTTTCAGAGTCAAGATGTGTCAAGTGAAGTACAAATATGCTACTACTGGACTCAGGCAAAAATTACTGACACTGCTCTCATAAAATTAATACGATAAATTTTTAGTCTTGTTAATATTAACATAAAATGAATGTATAGAAATGCAATATACATACTTAATTTAAACATTAATTTCCCTAAACACGTTCCTTTCCTCTCCAGTAACAGTATCACATTTTATCAGGAGAATATTAGATCACATCTTCTCCAGCTTTAGTGAAAATACACTTCCTCTATTTTGGTATCTGGTAAAGACACCAGCAGTATTTAGATATTGTGGCTTAGAAACTGGATCATGTTGAGAGCCTGCATGCCCATTAATCTCCCCTGACTTCAGGGCGTGTCCCTTTACCTTCTGCAAGCAGTTCATACACAGGAGGCAAACAGCCCCCTCACTTTGCCTCTTTCTTCCCTTGAAGATTAATGGAGGAGCTTCCCAAGTGCTGCTGCTGCTGCTGCCTCGTGCAGTCCTGCCTGCACAGGTGCTCTTGGAGGAGGGGGACACGGCCCCCTTTGCCTCCTTGTGCCTCCCTTTCCTGACCTTCTGCTCTCTGCCCTGCCCTGCTCCGTCCCCCGTGGGCTCACACTCTGCACTGACCCATCGCACAGCCAGCATTAAGGGCAAAGCGCACTGGAGCTCTCACCAGGGAGACAGATGGACACAAGGAAAGAATTCCTTCTCACAGCATTCACTGGAACCTTCCTTTTCTTCTGACTTCCCCTTTTCCATTCCTGCTGAATGTATTTTTACCATGTTAATGCATAAATACAGAGGGAAAGGAAGGTGGCCAAATGTCCACAAGATTTCTCGTATTCCCTGAACACATGTCCTACTCCTGTCCTCAGGCTGCAGTAAGGAAAGCTAAAATCAAGTTTAGGTTCAAAGCTCTTTCTGCCATAGAACATTCAGCAACTTTAATTTGAGCTGACTTAGCATGGGAAGTGTACATGTGAAAAAGACATTGTTCTCCCTTCAAGAGAGAACACAGCAATTCTATTTCGACAATCAGCCAAAAGAAGCTGGCCTAAATTTTGAGCTAAAATTGCCATCATTTTGAGCCTTCCTTGAGAGAACAACAACAAAAAAAAAAAAAAAAAAAAAAAAAAAAAAAAAAAAAAAAAAACCAAAAAAAAAAAAAAAAGTACGNATGCCAACAAAAAAAAAAAAAAAAACAAACCCAAAATAAAAAAAAAGGTAGTTGCAAAAGTCTCTTTATTAAGGACAGAGAGAAATAAGTCAGTTATTGGTCACAAAACTCTCAATAAATTAATTAATCAGCCTCTGTAATGTGTTACACTTGTTCAGTTTTCAAAAATGACAAGTTATTAACAAAGCTACAGCAGTCTTTAAAAGCACTGTAATGGACAGTGATGTGCTCTTACACACAGCCCTTCACTCCAATCATTTTCTCAACATATTTATTTTTAATGTATAATGATACCAACTGCCCAAACACACACTCTTTAATAGCCCAACCATCCACAGTAAAAACTCGTATTACATACAATATCCTGCATTATCCCAAATTTTCCATGTTTTAAATCCAGTACCTTCCAGTTCCACGCATGTAGATCTTTGAAATCAACTTGTATTAAGTTTTATGCTTTTCTAAATTTAAAAAGACACAGTTCTGCTGTTGATTCTGAACATTGGATTACAGCTTCTAACCTTTCTGTAGGAGAAATCTAATTATACATCAGATCACATTCAAAACACAGGCCCCATTTAGCTTCCTTTAAAGGCATTTCAGCCTTAATATCTCAGCCCGAAAGATCATTTAAAATTAACTCAGCTATACAACCACTTATGGTTAACCTTGTTTGCTGTTAAGCCAACCTGATAGAAACTCAGTAATCCCCAATTACCACTTTCTAACATGGATAATATAATGACCTGAAAGTAATCTGACTGAATTTCTGTTTCAGAACATAATTATAGGATTGCAAATGTAGTTTTTCTCCATGAAAATAAAAAATGCTGCTACAAATTTTGTATTATACTCCTAATGGAGGAACTTGAAGTATTCCTCATTTGCCATTGTTTTTAGTTAATATGCTGTGCCTGTATTTATTTAATAACATGGGGTTTTATACACCTAGAAAAAAATCAAGACCTTTATGTGCCAATCATAACCCAAAATAACACCAAGAAATCTTCTCAACTTCAACATATGCAGGATCAAGCCCCAAACTGACATTATCCATCACTCTGTGTGTATAACACAAAATTAATTTGGTATTTTAAGTTTGTACTTGTGGTCGTATTTACTCTTAAATCCCCCTGGAAGCAGAAAACGTTCAAAGAATGAGTAAGATGTGCCACTGCATATGGCAGAGTAATTGCATGGGAGCCAGGATTCTCTATAAGCATTTTTTTTTTTCAAGAGATTTTGCTGAAAATCATGAAAGTCAAACTCAGTAAAACTCCTTGAAACAGCTCAGAGAAGCAAAGATTCCTTCCTGCACTAGTTAGGGGGTAAATAATGTACCTTTCTGACCTCTCGCTGTGTAAAATGCCAGCCCTCGGTGCAGGGCTGAAGCAGCGACCTGCTGCTGCCTTCCTGTCCCCAGCCTGCCATCAGCACTTGACACTTTGCCAATATTAACAAATGGCTCAGACATAAATTATTGCACATGCCTGCCTAAAAACCACGCTTCCTAGGGACATACCTGCCATGAAAAGTTGTGGTCCTGCAACTAGAAGAGATATTGATTCATTCCCTCCTGCTCTCAAAACCATTCTCAGCACCATACCAGAAGAGGGGAACTCTTCTTTTTTCCCTGCTGCATTTTTTTCAACTTACAGTTTGTGATAAACATGCTCACTGTGATAAAAGAGCATCAGTTTACAGTTTACAGACATTAATAGCAACACTGGAACGACAGCCATGCAGGGGGGGCAGTTCACCCATCTGCCTACTAAAACCAACCCTACTTCCATTACACTGCCCGTAATCCATATGTACGTACAGAACTAAAATCCTATGTAACTAAAATCCTATGTAATCTCTATCTGTGTTTCAGTTGCTTTGGAGGTGGGATTAAACCAGTGCCAGAAAGACAAACATCACAGTGAAAGAGCTGAGTTGATTTCCAGCTGCAGTTGTGGAGTAATTCATTAACCCACTACAAGGAGAGCAAAAATATCCTCATTCAAAATTGCCAAAATTCTGCTTTCCAAAGCTTTTACTTCTTTGTGTCAATTATTTTAGATCTGCTATCATGTTGCAGACCTTTGGCCATGGATGAATACCTTTTCTCTAGCTTGCTAGCATTATGAAAACTAAACCAATGGAAAAAAAAAGTTTCCTCATATTTTGCTTCCCCTTTTTCTTCCTGTCCCCGTAACCTTCCCAAGGTGGTTCTCCACATAATCCCCTGGCTGCTGAACCATGATGAACTCTAAGTGCATCTCTGGCAGGCCCTTTACTGTTCCATCCTCTTCATCCTCCTGTTGGTTTCCTCCTAAACTTTTGGACAGAGAGCACTGACCAGTGGGTGCCACAGCGCCCGTGTGTAACTCTGCTAGCAGATGTACCGAGATGGGCCAGCAGAACGTCATCATATAAACCCACCCCAGCTGGAGAAATTGAAGCAGGCTCACAAACCCTCTGGCATACCCACAGATGTCATTTTCCCAGCTTTACTTCATAGGTGCAATTTTCCAGACTCATCAGATGATCACTTAGAATCACAATGAAGTATTTACCACCTTCAGGTAGTAGACCTAGACTATTAGATCTCTCACTTGCTGAATGGTGGCATCACTAACATGAAGCAGTAAGACCTTCCAATGGTGAATCCCTTTTGTCCAGCAAAGCACCAAGCTCAAAAGCTCTCCAGCACTCAGTGACCTGCAGCAGAGTGCACACAACTTCCCACAGCATTCCTAGTGTGTGCTCACCTACAGGACTGAAACAGCACAGTGACTCTCTAGTCTTGAGAAGAAAGACATCTGATGTGGAAATAAATGCAAGCCCTGCTGTTTTATCAGAGGGCAGGATTCCACTGAAGCCATTTAAGAGCAGGATTCTTCCTCAAGCAGCCTTACAGATGACTGCTGGCAAGTTTCTGGTACATATTGTTAGAGGAAATTAACAGCATCGCAACACTGTAATTAAAGGAAAATAAACAAACAGAAATCCCTAACAGGGCAAATAAACATACAAATCTAGAAAATCCATTTTATATTGTTAATAAAGGATAGTGCATTACATTTCAAATGAAACCTGAAAATGACACTTGTCCTTCATAAGAAACTAATCACGTCACTAGGACAACAGCTGAGGTTAACTGCTTAACTAGCCTAGTCACTCACTCACTTAGGCACAAAAATTGTAACAGCAGAGAATGGAGTGTTAGTTTAATATTCAGATATTAAGATAATACTAGATTAGGATTAATATTGCTAATATTGAGATATTAAACCTGATCACTAATTCACATTTCAAGAATGCACTGCTCTGAATTTGTAATTCAACAAAAGTTGCAATTGATTTCTGTGGAGCTTTTTCTCTTCTGGAAAGATAAAAAGTGATTTATATGTGTCTTTTACTAAGATCTGATTTATTTCAACCAGAAATCTGGATCATAAAAGTAAGTGGCCCCAATGTTACTATGATGAGCCTCTAAAATATCTAGTATTACACCATCCCACAGTGAATAACCCATAATTGTCCTTCTTAATGAACACCTACCTGCTATGAGGATAAGGAATGTGGAAGCAAGTTCTGAGTCAAACTGTGTGTGTTATCTCAGGGAAGTGTGCAAATCAAAGACGTGCTCCATAAAGAGAAAGGTGTTATATTAACTGCTTGAATACATTTGCTGTAGCAGCATGGTTTGTATTTAACCAGCATTGTTTGTGTTTCAGTAATACAGAAAAGACAGTCACTTTATACAGTCCAACAAAAATATACAAGGTTTTATGTTTGGAGCACAGTTGCATTTTCCTACTAATTGAAATTCTGTGACTGAATCACAGTGATGCTTCCATCCTGGAGGTCCTAGCAACCAGTATTCACTAACTTTAGCCAGATTATTTACTAAACAAAATCTAAATAAAATCAGGACCAAATCCTGCTGGCATAAAACAGCCTTAGAAAATGCAATCAATTTAACAGACTAATTTACACAAGCTAAAATTCTACCCTGAACAGCCACTGTGCACGTCTGCTTCCTGTGAATTTTAAGAATGCTTGAAGAAACTAGAGAAAGTACTCCAAGAAGCTCATTATGATTCACCAATACTCTCTCATCTGCTCTTTATCTTTGAAGTTTGCTGCCTGAGTGGTGAAGCTGAACTTTCTCTCCCTCAGTTGGCATATGCATATCACATTTACTGGGACTCATCCTGTCAGGAGCACGAGACAGATTTGTAGTGGGATTTGTGAGGAATTCCAGCCACTTGGTCTGATCCAACCACCAGACTGCTGTCAGGAGATCCAGCCACTGCCCTCCAATCTTCAGGTGTCCCAGCACCCCAAGGTACAGCCCTGTTTTCTGCAGAGCTTGATGGAGCTGGAGCCCAGGCTGCATTTATGTCAGTAACTGAACAGAGCCTGGACATAGGCTCAAGCACTAGTGCTGCCAATAATACTGGCTTTTTCACAGTGCTTCCCAACACAGTTTTGACTTCTGACACCCACCATTCTCTCAATGCCCAGTTACAGGCTTGGGAACAACAATGTCTGAGCGGTTTGCCCTGCAGGTGCTCTGCAGTTCAATAAAGGGGTAGGCTTTCAAAGCCAGTTAAAAAAACGCTTTTACCTGTCACTGAGCAGCTCATCAATGCTGTTAAACTCTCATGGAATTGAAAGTGCATTGATGGTAATGTTTCTGCCCCTTCCCAGTTCCCAAAGTCTCTCCAAGAAATGTTTGGGGCAGTGCTACTTGTTCAACTCCACAACCATACTGGGAACAATGCTCACAATTTCATCGTTTCGCTGATTAAGCTCCAATGCCTGGCACAGTCCCTGGTGTTGTTTACTAAAGCACACACACACTGCCTTTGAGGATCTGAGCCTCAGTGCTTTCTGTGGCAAACTCATTTACTTTGCAATTAACCTCCCTGTTCACTTTCACTATCCCTCTTCCGCTCCTCTTGCCAGTCACTTCTGCAAACCGAGTCCTCTCCACGCCTGCCAGCTGCAATGCCTCCAAGTCTTTGTTCACTGTCCTTCAGAGCAGAGGCAAGGATTCACGTTTTTATTGTTCGTTCTCCTCACTGTGAAGTAGTGTACAACTGCAGTACTAAATCACTGTATGTGAAGGCTCGTTCTTAATATGCAGATCTTATCAAAATATATTAGTACCATCAAGCAGAAAATTGACACCTTTATGTTTCTTCAGATACCACATATCCTTTTTAACTCTGTGAGAGATTTGAACCCTACAATTTATCCTATGCTATGCTGTAATCAAAAGCATCAATCTTTTTAAGGCTGTCTAATGCCTAATGCCTGCAGTCACCATCCTTATTAGCCAGAGGTTAGAAGAATAAACATAGAGAAGTACCCTAACTATGATAGAAAGGAATAGTTTCTTTTGCATCATATAACTTGGGCAGATATGCCTTTTTCTATAGGAAGAGGCTCAGAAGTCTTTAAGTGTTTAAAACACTTCAGCATAAGGTGCTAAAAATTACTTAATCAGTTACTACTCTCAAAAGGCCATCACGAAGCTCATTAGGGTTTCTATAATGGCTCCCAGGCAAGCAGAAGGTCAAGATCTGAACTTTACCTGAGCAAACATAGGAAGAAAGGCTGTCAGTGATTCATCACATTCACGGTGATCTCACATGCCGATTATTTTGCCACGTTTGGGGCATGGTTTGGGGTGGCTTGGGGCGCTGCTTAGCTCGTGATTTTTTTATTTTAAATTATCCATGGTTATTGTATTGCCTGGTACAATAATAAATCACAGCAGTTAAAATAGTTTTAAAATTAAATTACGTATTTCAAGCACTTTTTTTAATCCTAATTTTCTTCTTCAGACAGTGCTAGTCAGAATATCAGGAAAATACTGTTACTCCAAGACATATTTTGGGAAATGTTTCAGATAAGGACCTGTATTTCAGTAGAGGGAAAAGGTGTTCAAGGTCCTTATTACTGAAGTTTACAGATGAACACCAGATTTAAAAAGAAAGCCCTTGAAAACTGTTTTTCTACTGGAATATTTCTAAGTATACATATTCAGTAAGCCTCATTTGCTATAGCTTAAAGAGCAAGTCTTCAAGAATACACAGTGGAAATAAGACATTTTTGCTATAGATTTTAAGCACATTTCTCTGCCTTTGGTTTTTATTGACTGTGAAGATTATACAAGCTCTGTTAAGTCATTCTGTAAACTTATTTAAATCCCTTTCAAGGAAAGGAATTTTCTAACCTCTTCCAATTTGCTGTTTATAATGATCTTTACTGATGAAAGCTGTCATGTATGCAAATCAACATAAATATTTAAAGGCTGATTCCACAACCCACAGATATCAAATTCAATCATCTACAACGTCAGTGATTCTTTAAGGTGAAGAAATAATATAAACAGCAGATAGCTGTCAAAAGAAAAAAAAAAACAAACCCACAACGAATTTATTTCCTCTATTATACTTTCCCCATTAGAAGTAATAACATGGCATATGGATACAACTTTCTACTTCAAGTCATCATATCTGCTTTATATAACAAAAAGCCCAGCGCTGTCAAGACTTTTTTTTTAATTTCACAGAAGGAAAACTTGTTCCCCAATAATAAGAGGACAGCTCTAAACCTGTGCTGCACAGATTTATTAACCTAGCCAAAATGAAAGGCGTATCTTTCTCCACCAAGTGTTATCATTTTCAAGTAAGACATGTCCTCTAGGGAATAAATTTGAAGGCCATTTTTTGTTTATTTTGCAGGAAGGGTTTACTTTTGAGATAAATAACCACAATATCGGATCTGTATTTTTTTAAGTTTAAGTTATAAAAGATGCTTATTATAAAGCTAAGCAATAAAACATATCTATTGTACAGTATATATACACAATAAGAACCTCCTGTTGCACATGGTAAACATTACACTGGTTATAAACAGGTCTTCAGCAGAAGATGAACAAAGTATAAAATCAGCAAGTTTACATATTCAATACTTATATAAATGTCATTTTTGTTTTATAGGATATGAATACATCGGTGTCAAAGAGCACACATCTGTGATTTTTCCATTATTAGTCATCACAAAAATTTATCACTCACTCCCAGAAAAATAACTTTTGAAAAGTGATGCTTATTTGTGAAAAAGCAGTGTCTCCAACATTGTTCCTTATATTGCCTCTTTTCCACATTTAATACCAAGGATGTATTTATCATTCAAATGAAAACTGAAATCTTTGTATGTAGTACCAAGCTGACTTTTCTTCATTTGTCTGACTAAACTATTTTTCATATGGGTTTTGCTATCTTCTCTTTAAAGTGAAGTGTATATTGAAACATTACAGAAGGGAAAAAATGCTAGTGTCCATCCTGTAGATGTATATAAGAAAGCAGCCTTGGACCTCTGTGCATGAAGAGCAGTAGTAGAGCTTTGTAAGGACAGCAGTTAAGCATTCAGACAGCTTGGAGAGCCTGCATATGCATTCAGTGACATTTATGGGATGTTTATTTATTATTTGGTACACACAAGCCACTTGCATGCACATCACCTTGTGAGTTTGTTTTCCACAGGGACCAGCAGGACTGTGTTTTTCAGTTTCATTTCCTGAACGAGTCCTCAACAGCGATGTGACAGTTCCTGACCCGAGCCCTTCAGACCAGGCAGCTGCTCCCAGTGCCGAGGTGACTCTACACCTCTCAGCTGCTGTTTGGCACAGACCTGTGCCCACGTGGGCTGGGGAATCCTGCATATTGTGTTCCTACACTGTAATTCCTCCCAGCACAGAGGAGCCATCAGGGCAGCATCTGGAAGTAAGCAGTGCCTCTCCCACACTGAGAAATCCTTGCTGCCATCCAGCCCACCGACCACTCTCCTGAGCCAGCACTGGGACCACGATATTCACCAAGCAACCCATGCAAGGACCCTGCAGATTCATTCTCTGTCAACCTGTAACTCATCACTAGAAGCCTCCTGCAATCAAAGACAAGGGCTCAAGAGCAGGCTCAATATAGTGTCTAACAAAGGGTGGCATAAATATACACATCCTGCATCTTCCCTTAGATCTCCCAGTAAAATTCGTGGTCAGAGTTTACACAACTCTCAGAAGTCAAACTGAAGATTTAATGATTAGCCCAGAAAAATGAAGACTGGTTTAGATGAACAATTTGTACTGGTTACTTCTGGAACCCACAAAAGCTAATAAAATTAAGAGTTATAAGTATCAGAATATGAAAACTTTTCTTTGAAAAAAATACTCTGAACACCTTAATAACTATAAGAATTTGCATTTCCAGCAGACTCTCTGATCATAGTAGTCATTCAGATTTCATTTATAATTTTAACCTCAAAACATAATCCAGCAAGTATTTTGCTATCAAAGAGTGTGTTTTAGGGAACTCTCTTCTTACACTTTCTCATCTACTTTCACAAGCCTTCTTTACATGTTACAGTCGAAGCTGGAAATGAGGGCTGCAGATTTACAGCTGATTGCAACTGAGAATGTTCTCAAAGACACCAAATACAGCTTTCCAGTTCAGTCTGAGCAGAATATTGATAGAATATTTCTGTTGACACAAAAGCACTAAATCTGTTTTAGAATGTTTTCCAGGGAAAACATCAATTGAAAAATTGATATCAACTAGAGTTGATTAATGTATTAATTGTTTCAGAGTTGCATGCAATCTCTCAGCAATAGTTCTATTTCTTTACTTGAACCAGCTTGCCAATTATCATTATGCATAACTATGAAACTGGGACAAAATTTTGATGATGTTTACATCTTATCTAGTATGCACATAAATTTAGTCTAGTATTAAAAAAAAAAAGGAAAAAGAAAAAGCTGTCATTAAAGTGCCTTATGACTGGGTGTGGAACAATACATTCTGCAGAGTGAAGAGCATTTTCAGGTGTGTGTACCTAACCCATGACTAATCTTGATATTGAGCACTGCAGTTGATTGTACAAGACAAGCAGTGGTATCTGCCCACACAAAATACAGAAATGCAGGACTGAAGTCTAGATATCTGGCTCTAATATTGCAGTAAATGCCATACCACTTTTGCAGGTTATCAACATAAATCAAACCATTTTAATACTCTTGATTCAGAGTTTGGAAGGTTCAAAGGCTAAGAGCACAGTAGGTTGAATCTTCAAAAAATTACACTTAGAACTGTCAGTATGGATGCTAAAACGTTCTTTTAAAGGATCTTCTTGTTGCTATTCAGAAATGTTTACATGCACAGACTGCTGCATGCACATGTGTATGCAGAATGGCTTATTCTCCAGTGAAGACTCCTTAATTCTTGGGAGGCTCAAACTGGATTTTAATGGTACTGCATGTTATATTGGATATTCTGGTTCCTGCAAGTGCATGCATGCACCTGTACTTCCCTTTAGCATTAACTTGATGTTGTAATAAATCAATTTAATTTGACCCTTTATGTAAATTATTCCTAAGTCATTTTTTTTACCATGGTAGGTGCACAAAAATTAGATACTAAGATCCTAACTCTTGAGCTCT
Source organism: Notiomystis cincta (assembly GCA_013398075.1). Lineage (NCBI taxonomy): Eukaryota > Metazoa > Chordata > Aves > Passeriformes > Notiomystidae > Notiomystis > Notiomystis cincta. The sequence continues at coordinate 8,247 of VZRX01022143.1, read as the reverse complement.
AAAAGAGAGTGTACAGCTTCTCCTCTGTTTTGTAACAACTGTTTTTCATGGAAAGACACATAAAGCATTAAAACTCTCACAGTGTACCACAGTGGCATTTTAAAATAAAAGAATTTCAGCAGGCAGACAAAAACATTTTGAAAGCCTATTTTTTTCCAAGGAAAAGTCAGCATTTTCCCTAGGACAAGTAGTAAAAAAACATTCGCAGGTAATGATTGAGTCTTCTAAAGGGATTAGTTATGATGTAATAAAAAGACTTAACAAAGGTTCTTCATGTTAAATGCCAAAAAAATCCAAACCAACAAAAATCAAAACAAAACAAAAACAAAAAAAAACCAACCAAAGAAACAAAAAACCCCCACAATTAAAAAAAAAACACCACTGCCCGAACTAAAAAGCCCCAAGCATTGCAGCCAAAGGCTATACAGTCCACTAGAATTTTTTCAAGTAGGGAAAAATTCCTACATTCTGGCCAACCTTTAAAAGCTTTCTTTTCCTTTTCCATTTAGGAACCTTTTACAGGGGACTTTTGTAAAACTTTGGTAGGGAATAAGTAGATTCAGATGATGAGATATTTTTGACCATAGTTTTCTTTTCAAGGAATCTAATCTCACATGCAAGCATTTGCATAAATTAAGTTAATCAGTTTATTTAGTTGTAAAATTGTCAAAACAAAACATTCACTGAGAGAGGAAGGAACTGGAGCATCCTCCCCAGCAAAGCCAGACAAGTGCTTACCATGGACAGCACATGTGGGCAAGAGTCCAGAAAACAGGGCTGAACAGGCAGAGGAGCACCCATTAATGCCTAGAGGCTGGGTAACAGCTCAAACCACCACCCAAGGGAGCACCTGGATCACAATCACCAGGTCTCTACATCAATTTTCAAGTTTGTACACAGTGCAGAATTAAAAAAAAAAAAAACATAAATAAAATAAGAAAACCCAGTAAATTGTAATGCTCTGGATAAGTACAACACATATGAACTGAAAGTGAGAATGTAAATGGATGTAATAGCAATGATTCTGGAACTAATGGACAAACAAGCATTGCCAAATGCAAAATAACACAGAAATTGATCTGGTTTACAAACTTGATTGGGGGACCAATAAAAATATTAGAATGCTGGAAAGGTGCTGTCAGACATAAAGCACCTGTTTAACATTACTGCTAATTGTGGGTAAAGGAAATGGCCCCAGCAGAAATTGGTTGAAGATGATTAAATTTAATTGCAATGCTATATACAAAGTGCTACCCATTCACTGAATTAGAATCAAAATATGCTCAGAAGTGATACATTCCACAAAACCAGGTTTAATACAAGGCATGAACAGCAAAGCTACATGTGGCAAAAAGCACATTCCCATTTTCTGAAAGTTCTTTCTGTCTCTCACATGTTGCAGAATTGCACAAAAAGCACCATAATAGGAACTATAAAATCAGGAAGTAAGGTCACTGTCAGGTTGAGTGTGGGCTGCAGGAATGCTCATATGCTCCAGCACAGTGGAGACAGGAGGGTTGGTAGGAAACACACTCAGCCCACTCTGAGACACAAAGTGCCAGGAATCAATGAGATCAGAAACAGTTAAGCAGGAGTGCCTGCCCTTGGTTTGTGCAAGGCAGATACCTCTGTAAGCCAGCTCCAAGCTTTCAGAAGAGTGCACAGAATCCCCCCTGGCAGGCAGCCACTTCTGCTGGAGGCAGCTGCCAGAGACTTTTGGCACAGAAAAGTGAAAGTACCATTTTCCATCTTCTTTATCATTTCTCCCTTTCTTTCCACAAAATTTTGTTAGTGCAGTTGGCTTCCCCTTCCCTCCCTTTTAATTTTGTAGGAGGATTACTTATAAGAGGTGCTGGTTTGTTATCAGTCCCTTTAGACTATATTTCCTAACTTAAATTTTACTTTCCATGCATTTTCTTTGTAATGCCCCAGCATACCCTTCCTCTCTGCTTTCAGTGCTGCTGAGAGTGCAGTCACAGTGCTAAAGGATGACTTCCTTATCAGAAACTCACAAGTTATTTGGTCTTCCAGTAACCACCCAGATATACGGTGAGTCCTCCTTTAACCTGCTGTCACCTAAACCGTATTTCACATTGTACACATCCACCATGTCTAGCCTTCAAATTGCTGACAGCTGTGTTTGGCACATGTTTGCCCCTGGCTGGTGGCAAACACAGCACTGTCACTTTGTGGCAGACTTGGTTATACCAGTGTTTCTAGCATTCATCACATGCCATGCCCCTCCTGTTCTCTATTTACAGTCATTCAGTCCTCAGGCTCACTGCAGTTTTCAAAGTTTCCAAGTGCCTAGTGTTGTTATCTGCTTCAGAGAGTGCTAAGGTGCTACTCAGTCCTGGTTCTATTTGCTTTAGTGCTATAACAGCTTTCTTATGGCTCAGTATCAACTAAACTGTCATTATTTTCAAGTACCTGCTATGTACTTAATTAGAACGACTGGAGCCTCTGGACATGGGGTGAAAGCTGTGTATTTTTAAAGGTAACTCTGTGTAACAGAAAAGAAGCCTTTCCCACTCCTAACAACCCAAAGAACTCAGGCAAGCACCAAGTGCAATAGAGCAGCTGCTTGACAGCTTTATTTGAAAACAGCTTAGAGAAGTACATGAAAAATACTGTATTCAGCTGAAGCTGCAGGGAACAACGGAAGGAAAATAATTAGCCAAGTCAGAAATTGGCTAAGGCAGTGGGTCTTCTGAGCCTTCTATTTCCTTCAAAATACAAAGGGATCTTTAAATACTGAGTAGTAAACGAGACTTTGTTTATATCTTATCTTAAAAAGCCACAGGCAGAACAGTGCACCCTAATAACATCCTTGGCTTAGAAATTATTCAGAAGCAAGGGGGCCATCTGCTGAATTCCCAGTACCATTTTCTGCTGCATCCTGGACGTTTCTTTAGAAGTTTTGCAGGCAAGTCCTTTTCAGTGTCAGCTTTGCCAGGTTTGTGAAGCATGGCAGTAAACCTCTGAGCAGGTTGGGCTGCAGGTGAGTGTGACAGCATTATCTATCATGACTCCAGAAAGTAACACCAGTACACTGTTCAATGTAATCTGTTCAGGACTCAGAAATCCTGTAGACAATGTCATCACTCTGAAGTGTAAGTAATACCTCTGTATCATAATGCATTTCCTTAAATAGTAATTTTCAGAAACAGAAAATTTGCTCATAATATGTTCCTGAATATAACTTTTCAGATAAAATACAAAAGCTTAAGGCACAGAATCAAGTCTCTAAAATAAGCAGCTTCCTTCATTGGCTTACTGTCCATTATCCTTAGTAATGTTGGCATCATGTTCAAACTCAGCATTTCCTTCCCCAGGTAACTCCATCAGACTTCACTGATAAAGGGTTCACTGGCAACTGCTTCTAATTCCACTCTTTCTGAATTCATTACCACTAACTTCACAATATTCATAACTAGTCTCTTCTCCAATATGTAAAAGTGGGCAAAGGAAAGGTAAAATTTTTAAAGGATTTTATGACAACATCATAACAAATTCATTACATACCCAAAGTGCATTATCCTTGTAGTACTACATCTCTTGTTCTCATTAGAACTGCTACAGCTAAAGGTCTCTCTGCAGACCAGGAAGAAGGACCAGAATTATTTCTGGCACAGCAATAGTGAAGTATGCTAAAGAAATACTACACAAACACCCAGACTGAAAAAATCCTTGTCCATAAAACCATGAAATTTGATAAAGGTATTTAAAATATTCACCACTGTTCTCATTTCTTAAAGCATAGCCTTAAGTCTACTGACATTTCATGGTCTGTTAATACAGAACATTTTAAATATAGAAAGGTACATGTTATCCATTAAAGGCTACGTAGACTCATGCATAAGATCACTCATAGTGTACAAACAGAAGATTGTTTAATGGTACAAATGACAAAATTAAATCTTCAAGGCTGCTTCAAATTCAGCATTTTAAAAATGACTGCAAGACATGACTTGTATCTTTCAAAGTTATAATCAGGAGGGATTAAACAAAAGCACAGCGCAGGGAATTACAAATAAATGCCACTTGCTTAAAACTTCCTTCTTAAGTATAAGAAGAGGTCCCAAGTTTAACTCAATAGTTGGAAGGTTTATTTGCATTGTGTGGGGCATTTTTCATGTTTAAAACAATTCTACTACCTTAGTCAATACTAAATCTCAATATTCATGACTCCCACATCCATAATGCAAAATGTATCCAGGTGGTGTTGTTTGCTGTTCACTGTTCCCAACTTTTATGCACACTGATAAGCAAGAAGGATATGGTCTGGAAAGGTATAAATTTGTACTACTCACTGCTTTCAGTTTTTAATAGCAAACTATTACCCTCTGTGCCAACTAAGCATCCTTTATTTATCTACTACTGAACTTCCATGTCAAAACATGAAAGTAGTATATACAAACCAATAGTAAATTCAAAATATCAAACACATGAAAAAGTTACAGAGCTACAATTACCCATCATTAATTCAACTTTATCATGCACCTTTACTCTCATGAGCTGTCCAACACTCCCTCTCAGAGGGCTTAGCCTATCCCCTCAAAAGCCTGACTAGCTTCAAAGAGTAGCCACTAAAAAAAGGCAAAAGAAAACAAAGAAAAAAATTTTTAAAAGAAATATATGTAGAGAAATAAAAGTTTTCCCTCAAGAATTCAGAATGAAAGCTAAGGATTGCTAAAATTCAGTCCTTTCTGTAGAAATGGCCCCCAAACATATAAAACGTACCAACTGCTGGTAATACAAATTTAGGAAACAAGATGTTCTGTCTTAGTGAAAAGCAATACAAAGAGCCCTTGCTACTTTTTTCAAACTGGAAAGCTCACATGAAAGAACATTTCTATATAGTGAAAGAGATTTGAGATTAATTTTCAACTTCGTAGCTTTTTCCCTTTTCCACTAAACCCTAGATGGTTGGCTTAAGACTAAGATGCTTCAATTTAAAACCAAATCCTTTTTAAAAATACACCTTTAAAGAATAAGGAACATCAATTTTCATTGGTCTTCCTCTCTGTTACTTACATATGAACAAAAATTACTCCCACCCCGTAGCAGAACTATGTTTAAAATGACTGTTAATGGAACTGCATTTAAAATGATGATTTGTTAGTGAAGTCAGATTTATTTCATGAAGCATTTAGATGGAGAGGAGTTGTGTGCATACTCACTAGGCAGTTAAAAAGGGAAAGAAATTGGAAAGTGAAGGATTTGGAACGTAACATTTGGAGGGTAGGATCTTCCCATGCTTCTGATACTACTCGACTTGAACATCAGTCGCTAAAGTTCTACTAAAGATTCTACTAAATCAAAAGTATTTGCAATCAAGCTTGTTCCCATTTTAGATCTCTGAGATCTTTTCCTTTTGACCTGATTTTGAACAGAGATCTCAGTAAATGTTGCCTGCATTTCAGGGGGCTCCACACACCAAGTGGATGAGCTCCGTGGGTCAAAGAACACAAACGCAGCTGAGTCGATGCCCGGTCGATGGCACCTGCGGCGCAGTTGTGTTGTATTGCACACGACAGACACAGCAGTACAAGGGACCAACCTGCAGGCGCTCTAGCAGAGTGCCGGGGCACAACACGGGACGGATTTTGGAAGCATAGTGAAGTACTTGTCATTTTCGGTCATTGAAAGTCAAGAAAGAGAAAGCAGACTTTAGTTCCCCAAAGGTATTCAGGGTGCAGGTGTGTTACGGGGCACAGCCTGGCATTACCGAAGCCCAGGCAATCCCACCAATGGGTTCAAGGTATCCCTGGTTCTCGTGCAAGGCAGGCAAGGAGGGCGGCAGGTCCGTACCCCTCCAGTGTCGCACACTGACCCCGGCACAGGGACAAGTTCGGTCGCGACTCCGGAGGCGGCTGCGATACCACAGGCACCACGGAGAGGCGGAGGAGAGGCCGCGGGCACCGCCGCCCCTGGGCACCCCCGCTCGGCGGCTCCCCGGCACCGGCTGCCCCCGCAGCACCGCACTCACACTCGCCCCTACGAAACGCCTTCAGCGACTCACGGAGCCCGTCTAGGGCAGCTCGACGGGTCTGCGGTCTCCGCAGGACCGCCCCAAACTTCACGCCTTCTACCTAGATGTGGGTCTCGACAGGTAGCTCACAGCGCGCCGCAGACAAACTCGCAAGTGCGTTTTTTGGCAGACGAAACCAGCAGGACGATCGCTTCCCTCCTCCGCCGCGTCAAAACCTTGGACAAGGTACTAAACCGCGACACCTGGAGCCGACACGGCGCCTTCCCCTGTTCCAGCCTCCAACTTCTCACCGAAGCGTC
>VZRX01022141.1:53139-131781 GCA_013398075.1 Notiomystis cincta | reverse complement strand
CCCCTCACCACCCCCCTTTATGCCTGCAATGCATATGTGTTGTGAATATTGAAGTATTTGCTCTGGAAAGTTAATTGATGACTGGCTGCTTATTTGATCTTCACAGTGTCGAGTTCAAAATGTAATGAACAATAAAACCCACCCAATAGCTGGACTTGGAAAGAGGTGCAAATTCAGAAAAGTGATATGAATTAGCATCCCCTGCATATTTTCTTTGCAGTAGCATTCCCAGACACCTGCCCCTCATTTCAGAAACTTATACAAGCCACAGTCCACACTCAGGAGGGTAAAGACAGATTTCTTGAGATATTTCATTGCCTAGAAACTTTTGATAATCTCATCACGTGCTGTTTTTTGTCTTTAGGGGACTTTGAGTCTAATCAGATTAACATACACATTCTTACTGATGTGCCAAAAGTTAACTGTCAGGGAGGCTAATGAAGAATGGAGTGAAAGGGATGTGGCAGGAAAAAGAGGAACAAGAAAAAGATATCGACTACACATACATGAACCGATGCATTCTCTGATCAGTTCATAACGCTGGTGCCTCCTGTAGTGAAGTGTACAAGGGCAGAAGAGATAATTTCATACCCTTTTGTTAGTGAAATATTGAACGAGGCTTCAGAGAGTCTCCAGGAGTAGTGGTGATGTTCAGTGTCTCTGACGGATTGTTTACTTGACTTCTGAAGGACTGTAAAGCACCTCGCCTAACACTGGATTCCTGTCTTTGGGAAGTGCTCACCCAACCAAGACTGGATCATATCTCTTGCCTGACCTCATCTTCTGTTAGTTGCCTTATCCAGCTGCTGTTAGATTCACATGGGATGTGTCCAGAGATATCAGGAAAAGGTTTTTATCTATTTGCAGCATGATTCTCCCTTACTCCAAAACATATAAACACTTGCATGTGAACAGCAGAAGCTGTCCCTAGTTCTGTATTCACAAACCTAATTTGTCTGTGTCCTCTGCCTTTGACAAGTAAATTTTGCCATTCCTTTATTTTTCCTCTCTCATTTTCCATTAAAAACCCTATATAAATATTCCACTAACCATTCCTCTTTTCCTTTGAAGAAATAAATGTACATACACATGTACCTACCACCCCTTGTCTCTGCCTCTGCTTCCCCAGCTTTCACACAGGATCCATGTTTCCTGTGTCATCTGCTGGAGAGAGGCAGGCAGAGTTGCTGCATGTAAAGAGTCAGTGTGTGTGCCTGAACACACACGTGTGCACACACATGTACAGGTGCATCCCTGTCTCAAGGGGTTCCCTGGATCATGGAGAATGAAGTGGAAGCGCTGAACATGGACTTGTGTCTCTGTAGCATGGACTCAGTTTAGCAGAGACACAGTATGAAATACAGATCTTGAATGCAAAAGGGGCAGGCTTTGAGGACAAAAGGAACATGCATTTCCATAATTCTAAATATAGACAAATGTTTAATGTCAGTATCTACGGTCTCTGTGTGAAGGTGCAAACTACATAAGAAAAGAAGCTAATAATAATTTCAAAAGATGTTCCCATTTCCATGCTGCTGGAAATTTTCTGCCAAGAATTAGGTTGGATAATTCCAGGCCAGGTTCCAAGATTACATTCCTACTAGGGGGGCATACTTTAGAAATTGAAATTAGATATGACAAGCTGATCGCAGGAGAAAAAATGTTTAAGTCAAAATATTTTGGAAAAGAGATCAGTCTGAAATTAGATTGATGGTTACAAAAAGTGGCTTGGATATTAAAAATGAGGGGTGTCTATGGGAAATGCCTTAAATGAGTCTTTTTCTTTTCTGAGCAGGCTGTTCAAATTGCCAAAAATGAGCAGAATTTAAGGGATTTGTTTTCTCAGTTGGTTCCATGGTGAAAGAAGAAGCCTGACTATCATTTCCCTACACCTGTGGGGAGTGTGAGTTATTTATCTGCAGCTTGGTGGGTTCCCAGAATAGATAGGTCTGATTTCCTGCCCATTGTGATACTGGGCCTGGTAACTTCAGTGACCACAGCTTGCCCTCTAGGAAAACAGCCATAACGACATGGTAGCTGGTTCTGGTCAGTAATAATGATTACTTCTTTTGATAAAAGCCCATCTAATTCAGCACTTAAATGTGTTTGACTTGAGCCTTCTGACTTGTGAGACCCTCTCTGTTAGATTAAAGAGCTCAGAAGTGCACTCTACTTCTTTTCTGTGACAGCACTAACACCTTGAAGCCAAACAGCTTCTTCTTGACCAACTGTGACTTGAGGTCAGCAAACTTGCTGTGAGGAGCTACTGATTTCATTTTAAACCAGCTTGTATGATAATAGAGCAGCAGGATGTGCAAGTCACTGGAGTTTACCTTTCCACCTGCTTGTGCACGCTCCGAGCAGCAAATGCAAGCGATGAGAAAGTTAACGACCAGCGACAACAGAGCCGGCCACACGCAGTCCCCCCGTCTGTCAGCTCTGCTTCACTTGCCAGGGGGTGTCCTAGGTTTTAAGAGAGAGATTTCCACGTGTCCCTTCTGCCTTCTCTGGGCAGCAAACTACCTTGCATAGTTCCGATTTCATCGTGAGCCATGCTGACTGAGTTGTCAGAGATAAGCCTGTCTCTAGAGGCAAGTGCTGGGATCGGGAACAGAAATGCCAGCAGCGAGCACATATGGCACTGTTTGTACTCTTAAGTTTGAAAGAACTAGACAAGTTAACAAATACAGATGTTTAAAATCAGTAAGAGTGTTTAATGAAAACAAACAAAATACTGTAGTCTATAAAGCTAAACCTGTTTTTCTTTTGCTCCTTTTGACAAGCTAGGATTAGTGTTTTTCTGAACCTATACCCTCCTTGACATATGGGATGTTTTTGAGGGACATTAGTCCCAGCAGATGCTGGGTGGCGCTTGGGTGGATGCCTCGGATTTTTAGTTAGTTAATAAATCAGCTTTTACAACCATGTGTATCCTATGATTTAACACATGCGTAACAATAATACTGGATTAGGAAGAACAAACTGTTTCACTGTGAAGGATATTTTATTTCTTAGTAATATTGCATACAATAAGAGCTTTTCTGTAACATAAACAAAGGATTCATGCTATTTTTTCATTTTGCCAGTGCCCTTCATCCCCATGGGTCAAATTGTACTCGGAATTGCATTAGTACAAATGCAGAGTACCTCCACTGAGCTCAGTAAAACTCTTTCCGTTCACTTCAAAGGATGCTGCTTCAAACCTCATGCAGCCTGCTTTCCACAGGCATCAGCAGCCACTTCCTGCCTAGTAAACTGCTTAAGTGATGTTCCCTCAATTAAAAGACTCATGTGATGCTTTACCTAATCAGAAGGTTAAATAGTGTCACGTTGCTTTCCTACAAAAATCTTTTTCCTGTGTGTCCTGCTCTTGTTTTTGGAAGGAAAATATCCTTTTTAATCTTTAAGCTCCCACTGCAGATATGTGCTAAGCTACTAGCACACATGACATCATCCTTGGCTTCAGCCTTTGAAAGTGAAATGGTATTTAAAAATATGAAATTCTGGTAGCAATGTCACACCCAAAGTTGAAGTTTAAAACAAAACTGACAACAAAATCAACTGCCAGGAAACGGACTATTTTTTAAATTAGACATCTATCATGTCAACTTTGAGTTAATCTCTGGAGCCAGCTCAAGAATGGATGAGGTAATATTTGCACATGTTGTGGATAAGATAGAATGAAAATGGATTTTCTCTATCTTTTTTTTTTTTTTTTCTTTTGGCTAATGTGCTACAAAGATTATGAAGCCTGATGGTTGGAATCACGAGCTGTTATTGAGGGGTTATGTGTGAAGCAGCAGATTAGAATGGCTTTAATATGTTGCATGATGATCTCTGAAAGTCCCAGGCTATATACAAAGTGTGGTGAATAGGGACACTTGCAGGAGGTAGGAAGATAGGTGATAAGTGCAGGGTTAACATAATTCTGGAGAAAGCTCTCAAAGCCAATACATTTAGTGGATAAGTTTAAGGACTTAGTCTCACTGCTTTAGTTATGAATGCCGGGGTTGAGGCTTAAAAAGGAGTCAGGACTTGCTGACAGAGCCAGCTAAAAGATGGCTGGATGTAAGTTATAATGCATAAAAGAAAATGAAACATTGGGTCATAACCTTACAAGAGCAACCTCTTTTATTATTGCAAAAACTATCTGAAAATTTGTTTTTGTCTGTGTTAATAGTGCTTAAAACACATGCGAATTACAGCTGGGAAAGGAATTTCCCTAATTCCTGTTTTCTGTGCTGTTTGTGAGAGCTTTTCTTAGCCTTTGTCCATGCTGTTCTCCAAAGCATATTCCTGGCAAAGGCCAACATTCCTTGCTCAGCGTTTGTACCCAACTGCCTGTGAAAGGTTGACACATGCAGAAACTCTCAGAGGCCTGGCTTAGGAAGTGTGGGGCTCAGGTGGCTTGTTCTGTCTTGTTCTTTTTCGCTGGTCTCAGTGGTCTTTTCTGTACTCTTGGCAGCTCTGGAGACCCCATTAAGTGAAATCAGTTCTTTCCAAGGCCCTGCCCAGAGCTCCATGCTGCAGCCTTGCTCATAATGAACAGCTGTAAGTTGCTAGTCCTTTGATCTCTTTCTCCATACCACTGGAGTGGCTTTGCACCTCCTGGAAGTGTGCAGGAGCAGAGGCAGGAGAGCTCTACAGGGTAGGACCCCACCCTCCACAGGCAGGGAGATGAGTTTCTTTGGACCTTTTGTGCCAGGTTCCCTCAGGGATGTCAATGGAAGAGGACTGACATAACAATGAGCAAGAAGAAAATGATGTGTTTCTATGGAAACGTGAAGGCCAGGAAAATAAATGAGATGTTGGTCTTTGAATCTGAGCAGGAAAGGTCTGTCCCATAGCCATCTCCATCCCTTTTGAGAGATGTGCAGACAAGAGGTTGATTTTAGTCACTAATGTCAGGTTTACAAGTGTAAGAGCTGAATTTTCTCTCAGGCATTTTTGCTGTGGGCAACTGTGAGTTTGTTACAATCTTCTGGAAACCCCACAGTCAGGGGTGTTGCAGTCTTTATTCACAAGTGACCATTACATATCCAACTCCATTCAAACCTGCTCTCCAGCTGAACAATAGGTCTGAAAACTAGTTAGCTGTGTTTTGGGGCAAGGACGCTATTCTGCCTAAAAATCCCAGATGATGTTAAGCTGAGAACCAGAAAAAGGTGAAAGAACTTGGTGCCATACTTAGCTATGGACACGACTCATCCAAGGAGCTCAGCTTCCTCCAGAGAAGAGCACACTGAAATAAAAAAAAAAAAAATCAGTGGTTTTGAAAGTTTGGTACACAAACATTCAGTACTTTGTATACTTTATGTACTTTATATACTTTATATACTTTATATACTTTATATACTTTATATACTTTATATACTATACACAAATATTCAGTACTTTCAAAAGAGAGACAGTGGAGAAAATCTGAAGTAACCAGGATTAGGAAGGAGTGGAAGTGAAAAGTTTTGAAAAACTTGCAGCTCTATGTTTTTTATTTCCCTAAGAGTCTTGTGGTTTTTTCTGTGTTCATTTTGATTTGTGGAAAGCTGTTTACGTGACATTTATGCTGTATACCTCTCTGTGAAGAAAGTTATACAACATATGTGTTAGTCTATGCAGGTGTTTATAACTGTAAATGTTACTTTTGTAGTTTGCCAAATGGAAAATACACCCAACGGCATCTTCTTGAACCTGTAAATAAACTGTTTTCCAGAGCAGCCATCAAGCACATCATGAAAGGAAATGGCAGAGCAATTCCACTGACAATAGCATGAGAATTATTATGAACCAGATGTGAAACAATACAAATATTAGTGAAAAGAATAGTTTCTGTCTACCCAAGCATGACAAAGCTTCAGGAAACACAGTGATACGGATTGAATGTGCAATGAAAATAAGTGTGTGATTCTCTGACTGGAACTGCAGGCTGAAATTCTTCTGGGCAAGCTCACAAATTATGTGTTCTTGGTATGAACACTTACCAAAAGCTACTCATCCCTTTGACTGGGGCCAAACTTTTCTTACTCCCCACGGACGAGGAGCTGTGACATTCCACCTGGGCATCAAACCCATGACTCCTTTCTGCCCTCCAGCCACAATTCTGTTATGAGGTGCCTGTAATGCCTGATTCCAAAGGGACTTAGCAGGTTTACACCCCAGATGTGGAGGATTTGACTCAGTGTTTGGTGTCTGGCTCTGTTTGTGATGCTCCTCTGTTTGTGTGCCTCCCCAAGGCAGCTGGGTGCCGCTCTGGGAGGGGAGGCAGGGACATGAGGTGCAGTGGGTTGTGCCCCCAGCCCACTGTGGATGTCTCAGACACAGAAGGGCATTTTGAAGGGCACCAAAACCTATTTTTGGGCAGCTGAACCATGCCCTAGGTGTTTCACACAGCAGTAAGCTCCTCCAGCAAGCTTGGATGTGAATGTGAATAGCAGCACTACACTGTGGGCTATGGCTGAAGGTTGAATGCAGTGCAAGACTGGCATTTCAGAAACAGAAGATAAGGTTTCACTCTGGAATTTACCAGGGTACTGGTGCTAACATGTAAATTAGGTGGAATAATCACATTTTGTCTTTTTAACTAAGGTTAGAGCTCTTCTTTATCAGCAAATGAAGTGTTTACCAACTGACCAGGTTTCTGTTGAGACTGGCCAGGGGCAAACTGATGTGATTAAAATCTCCCATTTTTTTTTTTTTTCTCCTCCAATGTTTCATGTGAGAACTTCAGCAGCCCATCTGGCCTCAGTTGGTGGTTTTCTAAGTTGCCAGCTTTACTTCAGCATATTGTGATAATATTATTTCAAAATAGCCACATCATCAAGTATCTTTCAAGATGTGAAATATTTATAAAAATATATATTCCTGTTTCAGTTTATACAGTCCTGCCATCCTTTACCTACCAAACTTGTGTCATGTGAGCTTTTATTCCATTATTAAAAGGGAGATGTGAAGTCATGTGGCCATCCTATCACAAGCTTTTGCCAGCTGTAAACCTCATCACAGTTCCTGTAAAGTACATTTCCACAGATCAAGTTACTGCCAGGGAAGACTTTAACAATCTTCTACCCTACTTTCAACCCTCAACAATTAGTATTAGCAAATGGTCCAGGCCACTGCCTGAATCACATATGATTTCTATTCAAGAAAGACAAACTTTTATTCAAACCAGACCCATAAGCTAAGCACATGAGTTTCCCTGTTTAAAATAATGAATCTGAAGTTGTTTCTATCATTCATTTTAAAAATCACTCTCACATTTGAAATCAAGTTGGCTATTTTCCCTTGTCTGTATTAGCCATCTGGTAAGGGTGACTTTTCTAACACTGGTGTCTAGAGCTAGGATTTATTCTTTCAAAAAACCCCAAACCAACCATCTTCCCCTTCCCACTTTAGATTTTTTCATTTTTGGAGCTCGTCTTTGTAATGTAGACAAAACTCATCCTACCTTTGAAAAGGGAGAAAAAACCCCACACACATGGCATAACTTCCTCTATATGATTCTTAATATATTTTACAGTCAAAATGTAGTTTTGTATGTGATGATTTAAGAAGGCACACACATGCTTTCAGGTCATTAAAGTGCATTGTAAAAATAATAAAGACACAAAGGGCTTATTCTCAAGAAACGATGCACACCCTCTTCTCCATGGAATATTGAAGATCTGTTTCATTTTTCAGTATAAGGCAAGTTCAAGATGCTATTTCCTTACCACATACCTCAGCGGTGCATGACCCCTGAAATAAAAAAAGTGAGGGGATTTATAAGGAAAAGAAAAATCTTGGCACTTCTTAACATTTTGCTGTTCTTCTTAAATAAAAGACCTTCAGAACAAATCCTCTTACTGTTGTTGCAAGGGAGTTGTTCTGTCAGAGAGCCTCATTCCCTGTGGATGCCGGCCTGAGTGAGTCAGGGAGTTTGTTAGATGCTGCTTTGTAACAAGCTCTAGTGAAACAATGTGCATTTAAAACGGCCCTTTGTCCCTACCTGATGACTGTCTGTTCACAATAGATGTGGATGAGAGATGGTATGTGTGGTTTTGATGCACTAACAAAATTGTAATTGAAATCCAAAAGCCGAATCAACCAGAATATTTTTCCAATTAAGTATAACACAAAGTTTCTTAATAGGTTCTTTTTGGCAGAAGTAAGCTGTCTGTATGCTTTCCACCTCCTTTATTAATATAAAATATCTTGATACACAGAAGCAGGGATCAATAAATTGCCTCTCCATGCAATGTAAATGTGCACAGTATTTCTTATAGTGATTGGTCTTGGCTTACTGTCTGTCCTTGCAGTGGTTCAAGTCTGTCCTCTGTGAAGGTGTTGGTTCTCCCTGGATGAGTGAATGGGAAAGAATTCAGCATTTGCCACAAATCTTCCTGTGTCCTTCCCCGTTAACAGCAGACCACCTGGACAAATTCTACCTTAAAATCATAGAATGTTTGGAGTTGGAAGAGACCTTGAAGATTATCTAGTTCCACAGTGTCTACAATGGGCAGGGACACCTTCCACTGGACCAGGTTACTCAAAGCTCCACTGAGTCTGACCTGTAACACTTACAGGGCTGAGGCATATTCAGCTTCTCTGGGCAACCCATTCCAGTGCCTCACCATCCTCTCTGTAAAGAATTTCCTCCTAATATCTAATCCAAACCTACCCCCTTTCATTTTGAAGCCATTCCCCCTGTCATATGATAATCTGAGAAAGCCAAGTGTAATGAAATTTGGTAACAGCAGTCCCTGCAGTTATTCCTGGTTGTGCAGCAGCCCTCAGCTCAGGTGCTGTGCATGTGAAGGAGTCTGTGACAGTGTGTGAGCATAAGCACGGCAGCTTTCACATGTCACGCCACTTGCATCCCTCTCTGCATCCACCAGCTGCATCCCCACATGAGGACAGCAGGAAAAGGCAGTCTGGGGCTCACAAGCAGCAGTGTGGAGGGAGGGACAGCCTAGCCAGGGTCTTGAAGCCTTGGCCTCCATCCTGCTGTGAAGAGTGTCCAGTGACTGTTCATGGTTTCTGCTGGTGCAAAAAGAGGCTTCTGTACCACAGACTGGAGGTGAGCAGCCAAAGGTTTCAGGCAGGAGGAGGTCAGTTTGGTTTCTAACTAAATGAGGACATTCCTCTAGTGCAGCTCTTTAAACCTGCCCTTCTAATCTGAATAATAAAGGACTGCTTGTACTAATGTTTTCAGATTTTTGATCAAGGTTTGTAAGGGAGTGAAACATCTTTTATTACACTAGTCTGAAAAAGCAGACAGGATTTCAACAGACAAACTCTTCCTCAGATCAGTAAGGGAATGCCTAGACAGCCACTAACATTTTGTGTTTGTAATCACTTTTGTGGTACAAAAGTGTCCTAAGATGTAAGCAAAATTGAAAGAAAACTGAAATTGCACAATGCCCCAGAAAGCTTTTCTGTGATATTTACACCACTTAAATGCATTTTGGGAATCTGAAATTAATCATCAGTTTAAAGGCTCTTAAGGATTCCTGGTGAGGTGAATAGCCATTAGCTCACCGATTAGTAAGCACTTAGAAAGTGTTTAGAATATTAAAAAAAGATTTTAAAAAGTGATATAGTAAATAGACTCACTGCTCATAGAGATAGATGTGATAAGAACAGGAAGGACAAGCACTTGCCACCAACTCTCTTGAGGTGCACAATGGTTCTTTATTGAGCAGCCATTGCTACACCACGTTGTTTATTTGTGTGGATCTAGTGCACACATCCCCTGTTTGACTTTTGTCCCCATTATTGCTGCCATTTCCAGCTCCAGAGCTGTCACAGTCATGAAAGGCATTGCAGATCCACCCAGTGCACACTCCCAGAGAGACTCTTCTCAATCTATCACTGCTGGCCCAGAGTATCAGTCCCACCTTCAGAGAGTTATCTGACATGTCCCACATCCTCTCCCAGTCCACTCAAACCTGGGGTGAATTGGGAATACAGTATCACACACAATGGCTCATTTTCAGTTGTGTCTGTCTAGACCATTTCCTTGTGCCTTTGGCTCAAGGGGAGCCTTTTCAGTGTGACTGCTGGAGCGTGCACACAGAAATCTGCTGGGTTTGCTGCAGGTGATGCTTCATGACTTGGAGCTGCATTGCATGGCGTTTCTGTGGGTAACATTTTTCATTTGATCTTTGCTGGGACGTGAAGCTTTGCTATTTGCTGCAGAGCAGGGGGTTTTACAGGCTCCATGACCCTGGGGAAGCTGAGACACAGCATCCCTGCAGCTGGGGGCTGTCCCCCAGCAGGTGCCCGAGGTGGCTGCGGCCCCTCGTGGGAGTCAGCAGAGGGTGCTCCTGCAGCAAGGCAGTGCTGCCACACAGCCCTGCACTAAACAATGTGCCTGATAGGAAGTATTGGTTTATAAATTATTAACCGCAGCCCTCTGACACACTAGCAGACTCACATCTGTGGACATTTTATATAAAAGACAAGTAATGGGAGAAGGTGAGATCTTCAAAGTGTCTTGTAACCCAAGAAGGTCTGTATTGTATAAGCACAGGAGGCAGCAAGGGATTACAATAAGTTGTGTTTGTTTGGGCTACAGGGAGAGCCCCTGCTCTTGGGCCACTGTTTGATTCCTGGGGCCAGCACGGAGTCGCTGTCAGCAGCAAGTTTCCTGATGGCGATGCTGAAGGGAAACCCTGGAGGGAGTATTTCAGCTGCTCCCTTTTGGGTAGACAGGCCATGGCCAGCTGCTGAGTATTTGCTGGCTGCCACAGGATGTGTGGGAATGTACAGGGATGTACAGGGATGTGCGGGGATATCTGGGGAGTGGGAGGAGAGTTGCGGCAGAGAGGCAGCATAGCTAAGGGTCGAGAGCAAGAAAGGGCTGCTGCCAGGAGGAGGATAAAAGCAGAAGGAAAAAGCAACAAGATAAAGTCCATACTCCAGTGGCCCCAAATACTCATGGAATTTGTTGCATTTTTTGTTTCACACTGTGGTTACTTTTCTGGGCCTTTTAAAAATGATGTGTGTGCCTTGTGTGTATATGAAAAGAGGAGGTGGTAGGGATGCTTCGAAATGAGGATCTCAGAGCCTGCTGTATGGAGACTCAGTCAGTTTTATGACTTGGAGGTACCCTCAGCTTGATGATCTGGAAGATTTGCTGTAGACAGCTGAATTCTGGTTACTTTGCCATCTCATTGAAGCCAGTTAGTGCACTCTCGAGGTCACAAATGCTTCTTTCTGGCTGATGTTTTTCTACTCAGTTGTTTGTGGTGTCCAAGAAACTGGGAGTTCGGGAAAACAAGACTTTTTTGTTTCTTAAATAGTTTTTTGCCATTAAAATTCTCACTCAGCATGTTCCTCTTGTCGTATTGAAAAAACTAGTACAATTATCAAGCATTTGGATGTAGGCAATAATATAAAGTAAATAAAAGCATATTTATGCTATCTCACACTGCTAGCTCCTGAGGGAAACTCTTGTAACAATGAGAATGGAAATGGACATAAATCAGGTTGTAACTACAGCTGACTAAATAATAGCTGGAGTTTTTTTCTCAAATAAGTTGTTCAATTAATATTTTTGTGGTCTTCAGTGGGGAGAAATTACTTGACCAATATTGCATTGTCTTTTTCTGCAAATAAAACAACACTGATAAATATGTGCTTCTTTGCCTGGAGTCACTGTCTGGCTTTGCCTTCATATTCTTTTCTTTTAATCGCTTCCTTAAAATACACTCTTCCTAAATGGCTTATACATGTTCTTTTTGAAAGAACATTTTTAAACCAGAGTTAAAAAAATCACACATTTGGTCTTCCAGACCCTTCTAATTATCATGGGTTCTCCCAATCCATTTTCATTTCCCCTTCTCTTGACCCATCTCTTCTATATGTAGGGATGTATCTGCACTTTTTTTCTGTTTCCATGTGTAGGTAGACCCAGCTGCTCCTCCTGGAGCCCCCTGATCACAGAGGGATGCAGAGTGTGTGTGTGAGGAGATGCATCTGCCCCTGCAGACAGGGCCTGTAGTTGGAAAGCTATTTCAGTAGTGACCTTTTCTTGTGTTCCACAGTAGAGCCTCCATAGGGCTCTCAGTGCTCACGGAACAGCAGCAGCCACATGCACTGAAATTGAGCTAGGTCAGCACTCCTGTGTAGCACAAGACATTGAGAAGTGGCTGCAAGTCAAGGAATATATGATAGTTGGGAAAGAGCAGGATTGTCTGGTGGATATGAGGAAGCTCAAGTCTACTGCATCCATTGTTGCTGACAGTCTCTGTAAGTGCAGACTTTAGAAACAAAACAAATGTGTGTAGTATCCATTAAACCAGAGACATTTCAGCTCCTGTTTATCTCAAATTCCTTGGATTATCTTCACCAGTGACACTATTAACTTGCCCTGCCTTCAGACAACTCCAAATCAAAGCATTTGCCCAAACTAATTCCTCTGAATGTTTCATTATACAGATGAAACAGATGGTGTGAAGTGGCTTTTTGTTCCCTGGATTCACAGGATTAGCTAGGACGATGTATATTGTGGGGAGTTAGGAGAAAAAGGCGTTTTAAACCATTGCAAACATGCAACTCCTTTAATTCAACTAGTTTTAGTTTTACCCCACCTTCATAATGGATCCAAGCAGACACTTGCAAAGACTGTAATTGCAACATTGCCAAGTGAAAATACAGATTTTGCATGCAGAAAACTATTCTGTAGCAGAACATCAGTGTTGGGTTAAACCACCAATGGTGTGATTAAAAGAATGTTTTCCTCCATGTTGTTACTGAGTTGACCTGACCCTGGAGTATCCTCCCAACACCAGTGGAATTCAATAGCAAAATTCCCATATACTGGGAATGGACCAGTACTGGGAAGGATGGAACCCTTGAAACCAAAACCTCTCAATTGCTGCTGTATTCCCATTGATTCTGAGGACTCTTCACATGCATCAGGGTTTGTTTAATGGACTGCTATATGTGCTCAACAAATTGCAGGATTGAGCTGCCTGCCAAATAAGTAATGTAGGGTTGCAGCTGCTTGACTTGGCCAGATTCAGAGCAAGGTTGGTATGAAGTGGCCCAGGGAGTCTTGAGGCTCTGACACAGCCGTGGCAACACAATAATTCTGAGTGGCTGAAGGGGTTCCTGCCCCCAGCCATGTGCTGAGGGGGCTGCCTTCCTAGGGGAAGGTGCCACCACCATCCCATGGGCATCACCTGCCCTGCTAGTGGCATTGAGGTGGGCTGAAATTCCAGCTAATTTCAGACTGAAAATTGTGACTGTCTTGTCTTTCAGTTGAGCTCTTCCAGAACAGATGATTTGTTTGGACTTCAGTGGCAGGGATGGTGTGACAGGGTGGGGA
Source organism: Notiomystis cincta (assembly GCA_013398075.1). NCBI lineage: Eukaryota > Metazoa > Chordata > Aves > Passeriformes > Notiomystidae > Notiomystis > Notiomystis cincta. Next base: position 118,472 of record VZRX01022141.1, on the reverse strand, counting down.
CGAAGTTACCCCAAACCTAAACCATTCAGATAGTTTTGTTGGATAGCACAGTTAAAATCCTAAAACATTAGAAATGCCTATTGATCTGTGGACTTTTTAACCTTTTTTTAATAAAAAAAACCAAATAGGAGGATATTTTGAAATGAAACATCCTATTTTAATTAGGAAACATAAAAATGTTTTTATACAATGTCACTGTGAACAATCGGCATTTTTTAAAGATTCTCTAATACATAAGTGATTTGTTTAAAGCAAAATGTGTTCATAAACTGTGTGTTCATAAACCTGATGTGTTTATAAACCTTATGCTGTCAAGTCTGAATTTATTAAAAAAATGCAACAGCACAAAGAATGCAACAAAAACTTCTTTTATTTGTTATTCTAAAGCAAAAACAATGCCAAAGAACATTTTGATGTTCCTCATGTGACAAGTTCCTTGATCCAGCTGAAAGCATAACTACTTCTCTTCTAGCATTGGGTACATCCATAAACATAATGATATTATATAGTTAAATTTCATGGAAACACAGTTAGGTCTTCTGCTTTGTCGGTGATGACCTGACATCTTAGCTCAAATCTTAGATGGATTTTGCTTGATACTTGCAGTGAATATTCTGTGTCTAGTCTGCAACCTGAAAATGATTATTACTTAACATTAAAGAAATAAGCAGTTAAATTACAGCTTGTTCTTAGGATATTTATAAATAGAAAAAGCCCACCAAAACCTAAAATCTGTAACTAGGCTGTTAGCTATGGCTATACCAAGGGCTTTTCATTTGCCTGTTTCTGTGCAGGGCTGGGAGAGTCAGGAAAACCTGGAAAGCATAGATCCCTCTATCAGATTATCATGAAAAATACCTTCAGTTTTAAGGATTTGGGGTTGAATTAATATCTGTGGATCAATGACAAAATATTACCTTGGTGTCACAACCATTTTTTTTTCATAAAAATTTGTTTTGTGCTTACCTAATATAAAAGACAATGACTGAAATATTTTTTAATTTAATTCCATTTGGCTGTTGGCAAATTTTATCTCCTGACGGTTGCAATTCTGAATGTTTGCATGCTCTGCATGAAATTGGCCATTTTACAAAAGAATTATACAAATCCTAGAATTCTTGGCTTGCAAATGGGCTGGAATAAATTATGACCTAGCTGTCATGTATAAAATTAACAAAAACCCAGAGTAAAGCAAAAGGCCTTCAGCAAACTCTTTTCTGCTACTAGGCTTTTTCTAAGAGATCGTGTTAAATTAACTGTTTCTTGAACTTCCAAGAAATGTAGTGGTTGGATTATTACAAAAGTCTTGGCTCTATGAAACTGGAACCCTTTTGTTTTATGAAAACAATAGGAAGGCTCTTTTTTTTTTTTTAATGGACAGATTCTCCTGGGCTAAACAATGTGATGCCTGGGCAGTTACATTATGGTCAGCAAAGTCTAACAAAGCAAAATTAGTTGGTTTTTTTCCAAGTGTATTTATTCCTGGGTGTTTATACAGAGTCACCAAAACTGAGAGGTCATCATGGAGGCTATGTGACAGAAATGAAAATTTGAATTCTTGAGTCAAATCACAGAAGAAAATCCTATATTTGGGAACAGATAAGAACTTAACAGAATGTTTAATAACTGGAGCAATATTAGATACACCATATAGATGAGATCTGTATTCTGGGGAATAGTTCTTACCACAACAAGAGATTATGTCTTTATTCCTTAGAGACTGAGAGAAAGAATTGGGGATTATGTATCACTTAAATGTGCCACACACAGTGTCTCTGAATACTCTGGTAAAGAGAAAAGTGCTTCCTAAGGCCATGGCTTCCTTGCTTAGCTGGATAGCTTTCAAGGAAAAAGAAAAAAAAAAGAATGAAAAATTAATAAAGGAGGGGACTTTTTACATGTTTCACATTGCCTTTGTTTGTTAAGCTGGAGTATGATGTGTGGAAAAATTTTAAATCTTGAAGGCATCTTTTAATATTTTAGTTACCTGAAATATTAACTGATTTATTAGGTTCTATGATATTGGATCCAGGTCAGTACAGGAAATACTCAGCTGCAGTGAGTCTCTACAAAAAAATAGGTCATACTATCCATATATCTTCTTATATTATTGGGAAATTGCTTCCCAGATAGCACTGTAAGTAGAAATGTGAGTTTTTTGCATTTTACCATATCCCCAGTGGTTGCACTGTGACTTCCTGCACATGCTATTCCAATGCCCCTCTGTCCTAGTCCATAAAAGAGCTCACTTCATATTCCCCAGAATATCATGAAATACTGAGACAGTGATATTTTCCATTTTAGGAGCAGAGCACGTTGTGACATTCTAGGAAAAAACCTCTGGGTTACACATTTGTGGAGCCTTAGCATCTCAAAGGCAAAACAGCCTCTAAAGGTAGGGATAGACAGTGTAATATTCTTATGGAAAAATAAAAATATTTTTGAAAACATTGTGTATTTATTTTACTAACAGAATGCAAATCAAATTCTACTACAGCTTCACATCTGTGTGAATTATTGCACAAAACCAAACTGTACTATTTGCTCCAGAACCTTCTTCCATTTCATATTGTTTATGCATGCACAAAAAAATCAAGAGAATGAGTGGAAAATCTTCAATGTCATAGATTAAAATCTGCAAAGGTCTAGTCAAGAATTGCTATTTCAGATACTGGATTTTGGGATTCCTATTTATCTTAGCCCTTCTCATTACATCTGAGAAAAATACCAGATGCTCCCCTTGTTGCACCCAGTGGAGGCTGCAGCTTTCTGCTGCTGTATTGCAGCCAAAATGGAAAAGCAGCAGTTGGACCCAGAGTGCCAGAGCTGAAAAGTCCCACTGAAAGTCAAGTGCTTTAGCTCAAGCTAGTTGCAGCAGGTTGTTGTGTAATTTGCTGCCACCCAGGACACTTCCTGCCAGTCTTGGTCATGCTGCAGAATAAAGCATCCAAAAAACCCCACACCTTTAGGAGTAGAAACCTACAGACCTAGGGTCAGTAAGCCCCATTTGCCTCCAAAACCAATTTTTAAGTGTTTTTGTATTGTTTTGGGTGCCCCAAAGCCTACAGCTCACCACATGAAAACCTAAGCATAGGGATTTATGTGAAATTAGGCTGCCCAAAACTTGGTCCAAAGAGCTGTAGGGAGCTCTTCCATCTCAAGGATGTGCAAAACAACAGTTTTTCCCCTGAATTATGAATCAGGTTCCAAGTGCTCATTCAAAATCAGGCAGGACCTGAGCTCAGGTTTTCCAGAGGACTTGCCAAAACGTCAGGGAGGAAAGATCATGGATGGCTGCTGGTCTTCACCTCGAAGACTTGCTGAAACAAGGACCTTCCATGCCTGAACTCACTACAAGACCAGATCATCTGCACCTGACTGAAGATGAGGGTATGTGTCTTTCCAACACATCCAAGCTCTCTGTTGGACCCAAAAGCAAAGCAAAAGAAGAGCTCAACAACCAAATAAAGCAGTGTCACACCCACAGCTCTCATCCAGACAATGGACCATATATGACAGATACTGTGCTAAGGAAAGAGGCTTCCATACTTGCATAGTCTGGTGATGACCAAAATTATGTGGAATATATATCAAATAAAGTGATTTTTTCTGGCCTCCAATCCAGACCTTCTGTGTATTTGAGGAGTTACTTTGCTTATATCCTCACTGTGGCCCAGGAAATGTTGGGGTCCTGTTATATTTGCAGAGTGGGAGGACCTGATCTGTTGTTTACATGTTACTATCTGAAACACTTGTTTATACAGTTTTAGTCACCATATCACAGGAAGAGGATATAATTTGTCAATTTCTAAAAGCAGAACAGTAGGTCTTAAGAAGACCTGGTGATAAGGAAAGGTTATATAAACTACCTTTTTTTTTTTTACCTAAAAGGCAAAGGGAATCTTTGAAATGGCCTTGTCTATTAACTCAAAACGATTAAACAAAGAAATATATATAAACTGGTGGCCAGGCCCACTACATTAAGTCCAAATGTAGTTTCTCAAAAGAATTAGGCATTGTAATGCCCAGATTCTAGACATTATCTATATAAAAATATTAAGATTGGTACTCATGCAGTGCAATGCGTGGGTCAAATACCTAAGAACCAAAATTGCAAAATCCGATAGGCTGAGTTGGAGTCATGTAAACTAAGAAATGATGAAGCTATATCTTAGAAGCTCATCCTAGTGTGGAATGTAGATTATTAACTCTGGACTTGTTAAGACTTGTGTCCTTGAATGTTCCTTTGGAGTTAGGTACTCTGCACCCTTTTAATGCAACATCTCCAGTTCAATTATGCACAGTTTTGGGGAAGTGTTTCTGTTTATTCACCCCATTGTGTTTAATGTCTTCTAGGTGAGAAGATTCTGTCCTGCAGTAGATTGATGGGGTTTGGTGCATATAGGGATGACTACATGGATAATGGGCTCTATTTACCCCGTAATTTGCTGGATTAACTCAGCATCTGAAACCACCTTGTAAACTGCTCAGTTCCTTGTCTTTTCACCTTTCCTGTTCAAGGGTATGGTCTTTCAGTGGAAAAAGGCCTACAGTGTCCTTTATCTTGCTGCTCTATTAGATGTTTCTTTTCTCTAAAGGCTCAGAGGAGAGGGCATCAAAGAGCTTGCCTAGATCCTTTCAGATGAACTTTTATTATTATACCTCAGCCAAGAAAGCAGTGATTACCTCATTCAGACAGCACAGAGTGCTGCTGCCTTGTACTGTACTATGGCTAAGGAAAAATGCAAGCAGAAGGAGTTTGCTCACTTCTATTTCAGGCCATGGAAAGTTTGCCCATTTGGGAAATGCAGTTAGCCTGTGGATGAGCTGTCATTACTCGGCAGTGCTCCATATGGAAGGGCTGGAACCTCTCCATCAGCAGGACAGATCTTCTGCACAGTGTCCAAGTCTCACACCTGCAAAGCAACCACAGCTTTGCTCACCCTTCGTCTGGTGGAGACCTCGATTCCAGGCTGGCTCCAAGCTTGCTGGGTGAGCCTGCCAGAGGTCTTTGGGATGTGAAAGACTACCCCTCTGTCAATGCCAGCACAACTGTTTGCAACACATCCAAGCTAAGTGAGAACCTATGGCTGTTAGTAAGGTACCTATCCCTATGGACTAGTTCTCCAGTGTGAGACAGCTTTCTTTTCCAACCCATATATCTCCTTTAGAAAAAGCTGCCTCTGGATCAATCACTGAGAACATAAAAAGGTTATTTCTATCTCTGAATGGACACATAACGAATTCTTATAGAAGAAAAGTCTCTGTTTTCTCTCTTTCACATTGCCAGTCTTCCTGCTGTTTTAATCCTTGTGGAACAGAGCAGCTGTCAGAACGTGCATCTGTTTCACTGCAGTTGCATCCACAGTGACAACTAAAAATAATACAGGAGGGAGATAATTAACATATTGCTACTTTTCTCTTTGTACTGTGCTGCTTACACATGTATTTACTAACATGCTACTCTATCATGGCTCCCATTAGAGTTGTAAAGTTTTCCTACATATGGGCTTTAAGCTTTTCTAAGCACAAATTTGACTTTTATTAGAGAAACTTGATATAAGACAGTAATTTCAAAACTGACTTATTGCACACTTATTGGCTCAATTTGTGAAGTTTTATAAGATGCCATTATTTAATTCCCAGAGCCTGCTTACAGCTGCTGCTGCTCTTCTTGGAACACCTTTTTGCCTTGGCAAAATTGCGTGCTACAAACCCCCTCCAGTTGGTAAACACACAAACAGACCATTGAGCGCTGAAACAAAGTATTCTGTATGCTTCTGTAAGTGATCCTAATGCCTGCCTGAAGGGTTGAGTCAACGCTTTTGAAAAGCAGAGTTTTCTGCGCAGGACCACAGGCAATGGGTTATCTCTGGAGCCAAGAGTGCCTGCGGTGCGTTAGGGATGGTGAGTGCGGCTGGCAGCGTGATGCAGTGCAGACATACTTCAGCCAGTTTTGAACAAGGTGGCTGAGATACTGAGAGGAAGCCAGAGGCTGGGCTGCGAAGCCCAGCTGAGAAGCTGGCTAAGCCCACGGGCAGGCAGCCACCTTGCTCTCTGCACCGCCACAGCCACTGGTACGCTGTATCCTGCCGCCTCCGGGCTGCTCAGCGGCCCTGCGTGGTGCGGCTGCGGCCCGGAGCGCGGCGAGGAGGAACAGGCCGAGCTGCCCAGCCAGCTGCCTCGGCAAGAGCCATTGCTCCACCTGTGTCCTCCTCAGGGACAGCAGCAGCTGAGCAGGGCAAATGTCAGAGCAGTGGGTGTTTTCTGCCCCCCAAGAGGCTCCCTGCAGCCATTGCTGGGCCTGCGCTGGTCCATAGCCACAGGTTGGCAGGCTGGGATTAAAGCTAGTTCAGGGATGTCCATGTTTCCACCGAGGCTCCCAGGCAGACTGAGATGAGGAACTGATGATATTTAATAAGCCTGGGGAGTGCAATGGAGGGCACTGTGCTAAGCTGTAAACCAAGACTAAGCCGATCCTCACTAGTTTTTGCACCCCAAGTTTTCCCTCAGTACAGAGTTTAAAACTTTGTCTGCTGATGTTTGTTCTGTGTACCATCTCTAAGGCTGGACTGCCCGTAAGAGGTCAGTTTAACCTCCCAAAGTGTTTGGTGAAGAGACCCAAAGTGGGCTGTGAAGAGCCTTTAATTTCTTTTAATTGCTATCATGCAACTTTCACAACAGATTATATAGTTACAGACTCAACATAGGATGTCTTCTGCTTCCTTTGAAGAACTGAGCAAGCAGGGCAGAGCATTACAATGTCATGGGCTGTGGGAGCTGATAATGAAAGAAGAAATATTAGTTTCTATTCTCCATAGAATCCTTCTCCCAGTTGGTTGATGATGTCTTTAATCTTATTCACCTATCTCTGAGGAACCTACAATGATGACTGGTAGCTCATTCTTGCTGTAGCTGATTTCGTTTTCCATATGTCTCAACATTCCTACATCTGGTGCAAGAAACCATAACAGAGCAAGCAAAACCATTACATTGCAAAAACCAAATGTGAAATGTTCTCATGTGCACTGTGTATGTGTGTATTTTAAAATGTGGCCATTTAGAGAGGTGTGAGAAGGCAGAAACCAGCCCAATTCATTCCAGCAGATATGTGGAAGAGTGCCTTCTTTGGGAGGTTGTTCCAAGGCACTCTCTCCCTCCCTAATCACTGAGAGCTCCAGGCTTTTCCAGAGGGAGGTGGAGAGAAGGAGCCTGGTCCCTGAAGTCAGGAGCCCTGAGGAGCACCTCTAGGACCATCCTCAGTACACATTTTTTTTTAGTTGATGAAACTTCTGTCCAAAATACACTTTTGAAACTGACCTGCTAACATGCAATTTCAGAACAAACGTGCTGATATAACTTTAATTATGCTTATATTAATACTAGTGATTCAAATTTATTGGAACATTCAAACTTATTTCATTCAATACACCCATTTATAGAGTGCATAGTCAGGGTAACCTGAATCTGTCACTACCCTTAGGGAAGCATACCTTATTTTCTGAAGCTCAGTGTAATTTCCTCCGTAGACTTGCCACCCTTCCACCAGCTAATAAGTAAAGTACTGGAGATTAAAAGCACTATTCAAGATATCAGGTGATAATTTGGCAATCCTGTGATGGGAAAGTAAGTTTTCACTGCTTATTAATTTGTTTGCTTTGTACTGTTTCAGTCTATAACTTTAATGTTTGAATTCAATACCTGGCAAGATGTCCTAGGAGTTGTGAAGCTCCCGGGAGAACATAAACATGGTCTTGGCACTGCAAAAAGCTGAAGATCACTCAGACACAGTATCTTGTTTCTGACAGTGGTTGGCAGCAGGCATGAAGGGACAGGATACTAACACGAGGCATGTAGAGCTTAACTTGTCTTCCTAGCCTTTAGTTATCAGTGCCTTAGTGATGCCCTACCCTGTCATCCAGTGTGATCAATAACCTCAGGTAGAGCCACTTCCATAAATCTGTTTGTTTCTTTTTGGACTCTGTAACTTAACCACATGCAGTGTTAAGAACCACTTCTATTTCAACCATCTGAAAATGTCACAGGTGGCACAGGGCAAAGGGTAGGTTCAAAGACAGTGTGGTTACATCCAAGCAGTAAATAATAATTCATCTTTGCTATGCCACTGCAGTGCTGTCTGTCGCTCTGTAATACCACTTTGCTGCTGCTGTTTTTCCAAGCTGAGGACACCCAACCCATGTGTTCTCTTGGATGGCAGGTGCTGCGTCAGTGATGCAGCTGACATGCTTGAGGGATGGGATGCTATTCAGAGGGACCTCCATGAGCTTAAGAAGTGGGCTCATGTGAAACTCTTGAGGCTCACAAGGTGAAGCTCAAGGTGCTGCACCTGTATCAGAGCAACTCCTGATATCAACACAGGCTGGAGGATGAAGGGATTGAGACCAGCCCTGCAAAGGACTTGGGGATGTGGTGGTCAAAAAAAACGGACATAAACCGGCCCTTGCAGCCCAGAAAGCCAGCTGTAACTTGGGCTGCATGACAAGGAGAGTGGTCAACAGGCCAAGGGAAGAGATTATGGATTCTTGCATCCGGCTCTGGGGTCTTCAACCCTGTAATGTCATAAATCTGCTGCGGAAGGTGCAGAGGAGGGCCAGGATGATGATCAGAGGGCTGGAGCACCCTTCAAATGAAGGAAGGCTGGGAGAGCTGGAGTTATTCAACCTAGAGAAGAGAAGGCACTGGGGAGACATTATTGTGGCATTTCAATATTTAAAGAACTTTATAAAAAAGCTGTGAAAATAGACTTTTGGTAGTGTCTTTAGTGATAGGACAAGAAGTAAGGTTTCAAACTAAGAGGAGGTAGATTTAGACTAGATATAAGAAAGAAAAATTTTACCATGAACACTGGAAGCCCCATCTGTAGAAACATTCAAGGTTAGATTGGACAGGGCTTGGAGCAATATGGTCTAGTTGAAGATGTCCCTGCTATTGTAGGGGAGTTAGGCTAGGTCACCTTTAAAGGTCTCTTACAACCCAAACTATTATGATGATTCTGTGCGTGGTTGTCTTGGCATTTTCCCTAATTTTATTACATAGATTCCTAACATTTGAGGACCTGGTCCAAAGATGTGTACATACATATACACTTAAAATTAATATTCAGGACCAACACCTCAGGTTTTTGCTTGACTTTTTTTCCATTGATATATTTTCTCTAAGCCTACCCAATGGTTGACTTAACATCTCTATGTGCAAAGCAGATAATATGTGTACACTTAGGACTACAGGCAAAAAAATCCAAAGGTTCTTCTAAGACAATGGAAATTAAAGTGCCCTGGTATCCCTTCAGCTTGCCTGATTATCTGATGCCAGCTGTTTTTTTGAGTTAACCCAGTAGTTTCCATGACATGTCTGAATTTCATCCGTTGTTGTCCAGCAGAGCTAATCCAAGTGTATAAATGTTTCACAATACAGGACTGCATCTTCACATTATGTGCTCTATTATGAATGCCAGCGCTGTTTTCAAGGACAAGCATTGTGACTTTTCCAAACCTCTTTGCCCATGAGTCTCTTCTGGTTGGACATCAAGAGCATCCCCTGTCATTGCCTTCATTCTCTTCCCACAGGCACTGTGATGTGAAGAGCAAGCATGTTATGAAAGGGGTGCTCATTTCCCAAGCAAAATCAAACCGTCTCCGGGTCTTGTACTGCAGTACAAGTACTCTCTACTTACTTTATTAGACCGTTGTCAAGGGCTGTACTTGTTTTTCCCTCCCAACAACAGTATATTTTGGCAGTCAAATGCCTGCAGTACAATCCACCATCCCCAGGCCTGCCCCCAGCATGCTGGTCACGCAGCCACCCTTTTCTGCAGCCATTGCATTTCCTCTTCAAAGCTGTTGGAAAAGTCAGGAAAGGATAAACCTGGTCTGTGGACTGCATGGACCACAATTTTGCCTGGGAAAGGCTGGTTGCCCCCAGAGCTTTTTGGGACCTGCAACTACTGCCCTTCTCTTGCTTAATGAGGCCTGTGGGCATAGAGCTGATTTAGTGGAAACTAACAGTCAGAGTTTAAATATGCTCTGATGACAGCTGACTTTACTTGTTAGAGGTGTTGCACAAGGCTGTTGCTAATGATTAAAGCAGATGGACAGGAGGAAGAAAGCAGAAAGCTCGAATGTGTGAGAGGTGAAAGGGCAGGAGAATTAGCCCAGAGATTTCCTGTGGTCTGTGTGTGTTTTGCGTTGAGCGCTAAATCAAAGAATTGTTTTTAATGAATGAAAGCGCTATACTTCAGCAACTTAATTACAGCCAACCTTCCTCTCCCGCCACAGTGGGAGCGAGTATTATTTTAGATATACTTGTGGTGGAGTATAAAATTGCTTTGTTTTACCTTTCTGCTGCTATTCTGCAAACATTTAATTTGGGGGGACCTTGCTGCAGGCGAGGCTGTGAAGCATCGCTGCCCGAGCAACAGGACACCGAGGAGGCGAGGGGCAGCCCCGGGTGTTGGCCAGCAGCTGCCTGCAGAGCAGATGCAGTTGTTGCATCTGTTGTACTGAAACCTTGCAGGGTTTCTCTTTATGTGGTCTTCTCGTGGCTGTGCTGCCATGCCACGTCTTGCCTTTGCTGGCACTGAGCAGTTGCTGCGACCCCTGCCCCAGCAGTGTGCCTTGGGGTGTCCTGTGCCTTGGGGTGTCCCCATCAGGGCAATGCTGGAAGGGTTGGGCAGCACAGCCAGTTTGTGCATCCAGCTCCAGCAAGGGCGTGCTCTGATATTGGGATTAGAGGGAGAAACAAGGCCAGGATGAAGCTCTGAGGTACATTTTTCTCAGTGTCTTTTTCCTAAGCATTATGCATTGCATTTCTACGTAGTCTTAGTATCTATATAAAAACCCTACTGATTTTAAACCTGAACATAATCACTGGATTTTTTTGAATGACACCTAAAAGGCCCTGATTCTACATCCAGTCATGAAAATTAACTCATAACTACATCGTATTCTGCTTTACATGGCCATGGTGATACAAAAATATTCTTCTTTAGCCTCCAGTGATGAAAATATTAAATATATTTTAATTATCTCTTAAGACAAATTGAAGTGCAACTATATTTAGTCCAGCATCAACTGCACTATAAATTAAATTAAATTAAATTAAATGCAGTTGTCTGTCAAGGAAAACATCTGCATTTCAAAGCAAAATTGAGTTTGTTTTGGTGAATTTTACAATTCAAACCTGAAAGAACTTTGTGCAAAAATACAAGGAAAAAATGTGATGCTGCCTGCCCAAGTTCTTCATATTTTTGTTTAATGTCTGTTTTTGTGAGTAGTTGGCTATGTATCTGCATAAGCGTCAAGATATGAATATATTTAAATTTCAAATTATTTATTTCGCTTGGAGAAAATTAATGTCTATGCAAAAAATATTAATGACATGAAAATAAAACTGTTTGCAACTTACATTCTACAAAACCTCTGTCTGGAAAACAACATTCCACTTGATGATTCCAAATAATAACAATGATGGTGATGAAAAAAGGAAGTGCTATAAATTTTGCAATGCATGTGAATTCCAGAATAGCAGAATTAGCCTCTTTTTTAAATCTTTCTGTTGCTATTTTATTGTTGCTTTCACATGCCTATTCCCTGTAGTTTAACATTTGGAATGGTAATTTTGTTTAACCTCTTCAATAAAAGCATAAGGGTTTTCCTCTGTCTTTTTGGTTGAAAGACTGCTTATTTTAGGCAAAAAGTGTTCTGTATTCTGGAAGAATCTGTTTGCTGTGAAGAAATCAACCTTGACAAAATTGTGGGACTTCTTACATTCTGGTGAAAATAGGTAAATAATGATCAGGAAAACCCTTGTACTAAAAATCAGCATGATTTTCCATTTTCATATGTGCAGGCAGACGAAAGGCACAGATAAAATATTTTATAGGGTTTGGCTCAAGATGAAAAAAGAACCAAACCAAAACAACTTTTGTTCCTGTGAAGAAAAAGAAAAAAGAACAAAATAAAAAAAAGAAAAATCCAAAAACTTTTGTTCCAGTAATGTCTCTCCAACTTTGATTTAAGCTTCAGTTTCATTCAAATTAAACCACTTAGCTTTGTCTGGTTTAAGAGTCATAATCATACAAACCAACAATGTTTTGCCAAGCACAATAAATTAGCCCAAGTTCAGTCTAAATTTGTCTCACATTTTTCCAAATTCAATAAATATTTAGCAGGTTGGACCATGGTTTGAGGTTTCTAATGGATTCCCTGAGTGAGTTTAGCCTCCTTTGATGGTTTGATGCTGAAAGAAAACACAGTTCTATTGAAATCTAGAAGGAGGTGACCAAGAGAGGCAGATGGAGATCTGTGTAGACATGTTTGTCTAGTCCTCCAGAATTGTTAAACCATTAAAATCTCTGTCTAACTGAGCACTGTAGCAATAATTGACCATGCACAAGGTAGCAAGTTACAGATGTTTCAATGGCTACCAAAGTCCCTAGTCCCCCTGCTGAATGAATTACTCTTCTCCAAGTCATGCAAAGTTCAAGTCCTTTGATTTCAGGCAGTAATTTTGCTTTGTCTGGGTGATGTTGGGTAAAATGATGAAAAAAAAATCTAAGATACTTTTAATCTTTATTTATGTTCAGGATCTTGTCGATATTACTGCATTTCTTTATCTGGATATGCATTTACTGAGCCTGGATACAATATCCCTATCAATGGAAATATTTGTTGTTTGATGGATATTCTTAATTTGTTGAGGGAGTAGGGAACCATGGTGATCATGTGACTTAGAGATTGAAAAATCCTGATTTATAGCAGTGCTGTGAAGTTTGCAACAGTGTCTTTCATTTATAACTTCATCCTGCTATCCATTCAGAATTGTTTCATTTTAACTTCCAAACAGGAATGTCTCTGGTGAAGTAGCATCAACTTCCCTTGAGTACAAGAATTGTGAAAGATTCCTCATGGCAATTTTGAGATTAAAGAGTGTTAAAATTAACAAACACATGGGAAAAAAAGTAGTGTTGTTATTACAGTGAGAAACAATCCGAGACGAATTATGTACATAGCTTGAATTCCATTATAAGCTTTTAAGAATTAAATAATGTATTTTTTTTTCTGCCATGTTAAGGCAGTATTATTGTACATTTGAGGGGGGAAAAAATAAAGAAATGTTACTTTAAAATGTGATATAATATGCTTTTGCTTTAACCAAACAACAGTTAAATGAAGAGACACAATTGCAGCAGGGAAATTACTATAATTAATATAAGTAGAAAGCTGATTTTAGCTACTTTCCCTCACAAAATACACAAGTAAAATATAATTGCTCATGAAAATTAGTCCAAGCTACTGATTGTGCTTGTTTCTGAGCACTTTGGTTCCCACTTCTGTGCAGCTGTGAGGGACTTCTGCTGTATATACTGTGATGCAGCACAAGCAAATAGCAGAACGGATATAAAGCTATCTTTCAGTCACATTGCACATAGAAACATATGATGGCAATTATGAAGGACAATGAGCTTGGACAAGGCAATATGAACAGGTACTTGAAATATCCAGGCCGGCTCCAACCCTCCTGGTTTTGTTTAAACCCATGCATTGCCTTTTCTGGGGATGCCAATGGGAGCCCAAGATGGGGGAGAACTGGTTGGGCATAGTCTGATTTATGTTCAGACTCCACCTGTGTTCAGAGCTGTGCTTGTATTACTGGTTTATCTCTGGAGATGACAGTAGGTAACAACTGAATGTATCTAGAGCCAAGATGAACTTTTTTCAGGTTGCTGTATAAATCCACCATTTGAGCCAGGGAAACAAACAAAAAAATCCCCACTGTCTTTTGCAGCTGTCTTTAGAAGGAAGAGCTATGTAAAAGGCAAAGTAACTTTTTTCCCCTCAAATGTTCCTAAAAGTCTGTGGCATTATTTTCCTCAAATGACCAGTTTTCTCACTCAATCACAGTTGTCCAAGTTGTCATTTAGTTGTATCTTAAGCTGTAAGATAAATTGCATAGACAAAGGGCAGAAGCACACCCAAAACTTTTGAAGCCAGGAGGAGAACCAAGAAAAATTATATTCAGACATTAAAAGACAGCCCTGGCAATTTAAATTCTGAGATCAAGGAAGCTGTCAAAAGCAGGAAGCAAGGAAAAGGTGCATTTGAGCAACATGGTCTAGTGGAAGATGTCCCTTCCAATTACATGGAGGTTGGAACTAGATGACCTTAATATCCTTTCTAACCAACCATTCTACGATTCTATGATTATGCACTGCAAATTTTGTTTGACTTCTGAAATGGCATATGGAGGAGGTATGGATAAGATTAAGGGAGATTGGAAGGTGCCAGGACCAGAGGGAAAAACCCTAAGTCAAGAATATGATTTGTTACCTTGTTCTTTATCCTTTGCTTTGAAAAGTAAGAAGGATGGGATGTGAGACTGAAAGAGCTGGCAAGAAGGAATTGACACTGGTCTGAAGTTGCCTTTTGTGGCCCTGAACAGGCATGGTGAAGGAGAGAGGAGCCCCCCAGACAAAGACAAGGGGTGGCAGAGCATAACAAGTGCAGAAAGCCCAAGGTGGAAATGAAGGCTGAATGTCTCTGTTGAGACGTGTGTGTTCTGTAGGGAAAGCTAATTTATGGAGGGGAGAAAGGAACTGAACAAAAAAGGGAGTAAAACACGTTGAAGACTAGAATGTAATTTAGCAAAAAGGGCTCTTGCAGAAAGGGTACACCATTTTCTACATGTAGCCTAAGAGAATTAAGTGTGGATGTGTGGGAGCCAGTCCAAGACTGTAAGTTAAAAGAGGGTAAGAAAACATAGCAGCAGGAGTGCTGAATTGAGATCAAGAGCAGCGTCCGTACAGGTCGCTGGAAAGTCGGCGTTGGCCAGTCATTACCTCATTGTAACCACTGATATCTCCTACCCAAAGCAGGGAGAAAAAACATACTAATCTCAGATGTCCTTGTGTGTGAATTCTAGATCCGTGATAAATGCTGATGATACCAAGTGAGGTCTTCAGGTCTGATTGGCTTCAGTAGAGAAACAGAGCTGTAGCCTCAATTCTGGCTTGCAACCATTTGCTCTGCTGTTTTATAGCATGTCTGTGGGCCTAGCTCCTAGCTGAAAAATCCCAGAACTTGTCTTGCATAACTGAGGACAGCAGAATGTCCTTAGCCTCACAACAGAGAAAGCAATGCTCTTCTGAGAAGAGACAGTTCACCCCAGTGTCCTTGTAGAGTGTGCTGGAAGATGCTGGTTGTGGAACCAACCACCTTTTTCTTTCATCTTGACAAATTTGCAAAAACATATCACAACCTTGGGACAAGATGAAAATGAAGCCAAGGTCTGGATTCCAAATGTTCTTTGTTTCATGGGATGTAGTGAAAACAATGGTAGAAGCAATTGACAGGTCATTCTTTAACAACTGAATTTTTCCACTGTTTCACATTAATTTCCATAAATACTCAATAATTTAACACACGGGGTTGACTTGTGTAACAGTTTGCCATATCTGAGGCTATTCTGTTATCCTTTTCTCATTTGCACCTCTGATAGAGACAAATGGGATATGCTGAATGTGAATCTGCTTTGTTCCTGCAACAGTTTCAGTTACTCTTCTCTCTTACTTCCTTTATTAACCCTGCATTTTTTCCTTACTAGACTGCCTGGCAGAAGACTATTTGAAGGAAACTCACACTGCACTCTGGCCTCTGCTCTTATAATCATCATAAACTTCACATGTGCAATGTCTCCAATCCATGCTGTACACACTACACCTCATTCTCAGAGGAATCAGAAAGCCTAATGCATGATGCAACACCCGTGGAAGAAAATGTAGAGATCTTCTTCCTTAGCAGGTCACTTTTAGCTTCCTTTTCCCAGTATTTTCTGCAAGCGTGGAGCTCCCAGTTCATGACTCCCTAAGATATAAAGCCTTAAGGGTTTATTATTCTTATCATCAACCCCTACTTCTAATATTTAAAGAACAGTAGTGGTTCAGACCGCTGTTTTCTCAGCCACAGTAAAAATTATTGATATGCTGAAAAAAAGTGCCTCTGTCATAGACAAATGAAAATCTTGGTAGATGAGATGAGGAAATGTTCTGATTAGATAAACAAGAAGGCAAAGAAAGTAGAGAAGAAACATACTTTGAAATTTTGTGACAAAGCTTGGTTACTAAGAAAAGAAGGCAGTATGGAAGGCTTTTGAGCGCTAAGGGTCAAGACTGCAGAGATGTGGCCAGTGTCCCATCCCTGCTGGAGACAGACCTTGCACACCCAGGTACTGCTAGCTGAGAGGGTAGCAGGGACTTCATTCCTCAGCATCATTGTGTGTGCAAAGCTGAGAAGGCTGGTTGCCATTACAGGCTGAAATACACAAGGTATTAACAGGAGCTCTTGCTCAGCTATTTTGTTGGCTCAAAAGATCAAAAACCAAGAAGGCAAGTAGCTGTTTTTCACATATATGCTACTTCAGGTTAGCTGAAAAGCTCTCCCACTGGGTCCTTAAGGATTTGGGATCCTGTGGGTAACTTACATCAGGTAGTCAACAACATCCACCCCGGAGCCAGGGTTGCCACCCAGCATGCTGTGGCTGATATATAGCAGGATTGGTGCAAGGTCTGAGGATGGGAACTGCAGTATTGTGAAAGGGCTGTCCAGGTCCTGCACCCCTCCTTCATTAATGTCAGCCCATGACAAGTCTGGAGACAGAGGCTGCTCGGTGGCCTCATGCTTCTCTAATGAGCAGCAGCTCATGTATTTCTATGGGAACATATAATTTCTATGAAAGATAAACCTCATCACCCATAAAAATTTGCCTGCTTCAGGCCTAAGCAGTCTATGTCAACTCAGCCAAATCTTTAATTCTGTAGGCTTCATATTTTCTCTGAGGGCTTCATATCAACCTCCTTGCTTATGAAATAAAGGAAACTTAGATTGCAGTTCCAGTGTACATGGCACGTCCGTTTGAGGAGCAAGGAGTCTACAGCTTAGGCTTTAAACCACATACAAAGAATACAATCCTTCTGCCATCAGACCAACCCCAGCAAATGCTCTTGGCTTGATTTCCAAAATTGCTGAACATCTGTTGTTCTTGCTGATTTCAGCGTGCTGTGCAAAAGCTCAGCAAGAGCTCAGCAAGTCTGAATGTCAGACTGGCTGCGTGACATCCTGAAGTCTCCTGTGGTACAGGGAGGTCCACAGTGGGTTTGATGCTGGCATGAGACCAGTTGTTTCATATGTGGGAAGAAAGAAGCACTCCTGCTCTGTGGCCAAACAGGCAATTGATGGAGGAAATGCAGCAGTGGCACAAAAAAATGTGGTGCAAGCTGAGGCAATCATCACTCCAGCAAGCACAATGAACACCTTCTGGCTACATACATGGCTACATGTGTTACGCATTAGAGTTACACATGTTAACTATACCCATATATTTTTTCCTTCTGTAGAGATAGCCAAGCCCTGGCACTGAAGGCCAGTTGACTGACAGACATAACATGATCCACTGGATTCACAGGTCTATGGGCACAGGAGGCCCAAGATAACTGCTGAGCTGCTGACCAGTGGATTGACCTTGGGTGAGTTTCCTTCTCTGCTACTGCTGTTGGTCAATCCATTCCCTGCAGTTGTAAGCTGCTGTCAGGAAACACCAGAAGGAGCTGAGGGAATAGAGGTAGCTTTTCCCAATGAGTGCTACTGCCTGCTGACAATTAACTTCACCTTAGGAGGGTCGGCAGGGTTGAGCAGGATGGCTTAGGAGGAGGAACAGGTGTTGATATGGAGTCAGTCAGGAAGAGAGACAAAGGCCAAGCATAGACTTAGAGATAGCAAAGGTGTGAGAAGCTGTGGGAGGACATTATCCATCTTGACTCCAGTACTAGAAATTGCACAGCCTCCTTCAGAAACACCTTCCGGTGTTTAAAGATCCTTATGGATTTTCCTAATGTCTGGCCTCATTCTTCCCTGGCCCAATTTAAGCATGTTACTGCTTGTCACATCTAAACAGAGGTGGAAAAAGCAAGAATAGGTTTCTCTCTTTTGGCAGCTGTCATTCAAAGCCTTCAAAACCTATTAACATTTCTCANTGTCTGGCCTCATTCTTCCCTGGCCCAATTTAAGCATGTTACTGCTTGTCACATCTAAACAGAGGTGGAAAAAGCAAGAATAGGTTTCTCTCTTTTGGCAGCTGTCATTCAAAGCCTTCAAAACCTATTAACATTTCTCATCTCAGATTTTCTTTTTTTTTTTTTTGTCTAATTATTATGAAATTTCTTCTCTCCCCTTGTTTTTCAGTCTCTGCTTGTTCTTCTTTTCTTTCTTTGAGTCTCTCCCTTCACATCATTTTGAAGTACTGCAGACTCAGACCAGACTCAATTCTTCAGCAGAAATCCTCCAATCATGCCAAGATGTGTTTCACAAATGTCACTCCTATTTATACCCCCAGCATTCCCATTTTCTGCAGTTCCCAGCACCAAGAGCTCACATTTGATGTCTAAGGTAGAGTCACCCATACAGCCCTCTTTCTGTGGGGCCTGCTGTGTAACAGGCTGTTCCTCCTGAGGAGTTCAGGCTGCCAATTGCTGAGGAATAAAGCACTCAGAACAAACCAGAAAGCCAGGGCTTTGACACGTGATTCATTTTGAAATGGACCATTATTTACCAAGCAAGAACTGGGGAACTCAGCACAAATAAAACTGTTCTCCCAAGCCCATGGAGAGCTGTCTGGCCCCCAAACCAGTTTAATTTAACCTCTGCTAGCCAGGCCCTTGTAGCAAAGAAAGCTGCTGGAACAATAGTAGGAGTTGCAGCAGCAAGGAAAACAGAAGCAGCGAGGTTTGTAGGATCTGGATGCTGGCCATACATCTGGGCAATCCCACTGCACACAACCTGTGATGCAAGCCCTGCATGATGCAAACAGACATGTGCATTTAAGTCCAGCCTACATGTAAGATTTTAGCAACTGGATCCCTTGGAGTGGCCCTCATCAGCATTAGACCATTCATTTCTATGCTGGAACATCACGGAGAAGAGCACAACAAGGATATAAGGGAAGAGTCACAGGGTCTTCCCATCAGAAGGGAAGACTCTTTGGCCTGCTGGTAGAAGCTGATGCTTTTTTCCCTTCACTCTTTGTAGTCTCTTATTTGGGCATTAGATTCAAATTCTAAAATAAACCAATATAGTGAAAACCAAACCTCTCTGAAGAAATAGTTGGAAGTGATACTTTGCTTTCAAACAGAGTCCTACCAATAATCAAATTAATGGCAGCATTTCAGTTGTTCTGTTTGGAAAAACAGTTTGCAGAAAGTACTGCCTTGCCCTACATAAAGCTCACATAACTTTAAGGCTTACTCTTTTCTTTAGTTTTAGATAAGACACAATCTCTTGATATGACTTAAAAAATACTGTTGTTAAAGAATACTCTGTGTGTATGAGAGAGAGAGAGGGAGAGGGCGAGAGAGAGAGAGAGAGAGAGAGAGAGAGAGAGAGAGAGAGAGAGAGAGAGAGAGAGAGAGAGAGAGAGAGAGAGAGAGAGAGAGAGAGAGAGACAGAGAAGCACATAGTGGCTTTTATTTTCTTACTTTTAATAGGGCTATTTTGTGAGGCTGAAAAAAATTGTTAAACTCGCCTTAATTGATTGTTTAAAGTACCATGGTGGATTTGTCTTTTAAACATAGCTCGTGGTTAAAGTTCCCGTTGCATTGTATTTGAAGTAGGTCCTTTGTGCTTTAAAATGAAAACTGTAAAACTTTTGGTGTTTAAGGCTTTCTGACTCCAAGTTAATTGTTTTCCTTTAATATGAGCAGAATTAAAGATATTAAAAATCGACTGCTGGAGCACATAATTGTGGCCTCCCATCTATTCTTCTTGTGGAAATGAAAGGAATATTGAAAGAGTTTCTATTTTACAATACCAGAGGTGGCCATGCATTTACAACTCTATATATTCTTTTAGTTGAATTCTTCTAAACCTCACGCCTGGCTAGCAGTTTTCTCCCAGACGATTTTCATTTTCAAAACATTCACATCCAATAAACTACACGAAACATAGTGTGAGAGAAAAAAGGGGACAGGAAATGGCTCTGTTGCATGGTTATTACATCCTATTGCCTGTGGGTTGCTTTGTTATGAGTTTTAACTATGTAAATATGACGTATATGACATCAGAATTTAATCTAAAGCTACTAGGTGGGAGATAGAGTGTGACTTTATTGTTAAGGCTAAAATCAACTGGGTGTTGACAGGTCTCAAAAGTCACTGAGTACAAGCTTGAAAAGGAAAAGCTCAGACTGATAAGCTGTTCCTTGATTGACAACTTCAGGCTTGACTGCAAGTATTGAAAACAGTTGAGCAAATGGAGGGAAAAAAGTTTTATTTCATAAGAAACTACACTGGGAAATACAGGAGGATTTATAGGCTGATGTAGCACAAAAACCTTAGAAAAACAGGTGTGAGGTTTATAAAACCTGGAAACTGGGAAAGCACATTGTCCATGAGTGATTTCCCCATTATAGTTTAATTAACCTTGTAAAAGTCCCTATGCAAATATAATGCCAGAATGGAGGGAAAAAATAAAACACTAGTGTCCACTAGCTTCGACTTTCAACAAATCATATGTCAACAGCTCATGGCAAGAAGGTGGGCTTAAAAAAATGAGAAAAAAATAAGAGAAAAGGATTTCAGTGGGAAATAAATTCACCAGGGAAAACAACACACTGATTTTTCATCTTTCCAGTGAAGTCAGACCAATTTTTGGCACTGTAAAATCCATTATGTAGACAATAAAATAAATACAGTTTAAAGTAGCAATCACGGGTTGATTGAAATGTTATGATAGCTACACATGCTATATCTTATCAAATATTATCCATGAGGAAGCATTCAATTCATTTTGTGCCAATTATCATACTCTGTGCATCATAAACTTTTATTGCTTGTTATGGAATGCCACTCAGCCAACTTTTTCTTCAGATATTGCATCATCAGATTCAGATGGAAAACATATTTTAATGTGGCAAAGTGTTAAAGAAATCTAATACTCTGGGGCTGAATGAAAATGTTAAGGTTCATCTCCTGGATAAGAAAAACAATTTATGAATGCAATATTCATTTCCTGAGGTGGGCATAAGCAAAAACCTCATCTGAAACTTAAAACCAACATGTTTGCCTTCACTAGTTTCCTTAGTTTAACTCATTGATGTCATGTGTTATGGTCCACTGCTAAGACCACATCTGGGAAGGACTTGCTTTTTTCAGTTCTCCAGATCACTTTTACAGGGAACTCCTTGTATAATTGCATGTGCTGAGATTTGAACCTCAAGGGCCAGCAGATCAGATTTCACTTTTAATATATTACTGGAGAATATCAAAATAATCTACTTGTTTAATCTTGATCATGCCAGCCGATTAACACTTTGACACCCTGAATCACAGATGTTAAGTACTGCAGAGTAAGGTTTCAGTGAAGCATACAGACTATAATGAGGCTTTGTGAAGTCACAGATCTGAGGTTAATATATTTACTTAAGCATTTGCTGTACACAAAGCAGGGCTGTAGCTATCAAAAGATAAGCTGGACAACATTTATAAAAAACACCCATTGTACGTGGGGGTAGGTGTTGAGATTGGCAGCAGCTTGCTGGATGGGATGGGAATATGCCTCATGGAGGAGGTGACAAAGTACTTCTGATTTCTCTTTTAGGGGCTTCATAAGTGAAGCAGGAAGGGTACAGTAATAACAATTCAGTTCAAAGGACTCATGGATAAATGACTTGTTATGGAATCTCAGATAGTTTCTGATGTATCTCCTACATAGAAACACTGACAGTAGTGAACAGCATGATGCCCAGACCTGCAGGGAGCACTTAGAAGCAGCTGAGATAGGGGACATCCTGTAATGTCCTCAGTCATATCTGGCACAGCTGAGGACCAGATCAGGTTGTGTTTTCTGATGTATTGGATCACCTTGCACTATTTGTAGTGTTTGTCTCTTCATGCCATCGAAATTCATTGAATTCAATGACAATTCACAAACAACACAGCCCCAGAAGAATACTTTTCTGAAGAAGATTTTGATTATTTTCTTTTAAATTCTCATGGGTTTCACTTGGTAAGTCTACTGACACCAAGTGCATGGTTCAGTACATCATCTAAGGATGATTAAGGTATAAAGCACATGACAATGTGTCAAGGAAGTGAGGCAGTGGGCTTGACTCTGCAGTCTATATTGATTCAAATACCTCTTCCATACTTTATTCATCTGGATTGTACTTGTTTAAGAAGAAACCAGAGGTGGGAGGCATTATATTACAGTCAGCTTATGCTATGTGTAGGGTAGAATAGGGAAAGACCTGTACTTGGTTTCTTCAAAGCACTTCCTCAGGATTCTCCATCTGTCCTGCAGTTGAAGATGAAGCTGACGTATCCTTCTCTCCCAAGAATTGGACAATGCACCTGCAGGGGTTAAGTCTGCCAGCCTGTCCAATAGCCTTCCCTCCATGAGTGGAAATCCTGTGTTGCCATAGCCATTTTCCCCAAGGAGACATCTGAATCAGAGGACAGTGAGTAGAGCAGGAGGTATTGTCTTTCCTACTGTGACTGGGTGTTGCTGTGTCTGCTGCTCTCACAAGGGAGAGTGGGCTTATAACAAACAGAGGTCTCCAACCATCCCTGATGCTCCACTGAGTATGTAAAGCTCCTCACCTAGTTGAAAAGCCCATGTAACTCTAAAAGCCAAGCAGATAAAGAACACTGCAAGAGGGCTCTGCAGGTGTCCAACTGTTTCACTGGAAAGGAAGCAACCAACCAGGATCCTGGGAAACTTGGTGACCACCAGCTGCTGTAACCTCTGATAGGCCCCTTCTTCCTGTTCCTGGACATCCCAGTTAACCACCAAAACATTCCTGCTGCCATTCGAGCAGATCAGTCAGCTGAGGAAAATATTCAAAAGTCATAGAGTGGCCACTTCTATTTCTTTTTCCACTGTTTTATTTAGCTGCCTGCAGTAAAAATCAGCAGCCTACTTCCAGAAGTGCATATTTCCATTCTGTGAAATACAAGCTCCTCCTGAGTCCTTGATCTCTCTTTCCCAATCAAGAATTCTAAGTTATTCCCAGTTGACCCTGAGAATTGGTTGGCATCTCTAATGTGTGCATGATACCAGGCCCTGCTGCTGTAATGCCTCTGACTCACCACTGCATCCAGGGACTTTCTAAATAAAAAACTAGGACTGCAGATATCCTTCATTTAACTTCTGTATATGACCCACTGCTCTCCTAGGGCTGCATTTTCCCTTCTTGATGACAATTGAGTGAGGTTTGCAGAACTCACTTGGTGGATTATTTCTGTTCTTTTTGAAGTCAGTAATATCAGATTTAAGCCAAATCAGACCATTTAAAAAGTCCTAAAAGTGGATAAGCAAAAAAGTATAGTTTCTGTTGAACATAAGAGTTTCTGTAAGTTCTTCTCTAACAACATACTGAGAAAGCTACTGTTCTTCCTTCACACAGAGAAATACTCTCTATTCCTTCTTCCCACTTCAGTGGCAGGCACAGTCAGATTCCACATATTAAAGAATGAGTAGTTTTGGCTTTTTTTTTTCCTTTCAATTTTTAAATTGTTTTAAAAATCAACCATTGCAGGTCACAAATATAGCAAAACACCAAAGTCTTAGTCACAAAATAGAATGGATACAATCACACCTACCCCCATGTTTGCATTCCAAGGGCCATGATAAATGAAAGTTACTTAGGGAGAAGGAAAAAGAGTTCCCCCATTGCGTCTCTCAAACTCTTATTACTCTCTCAAACTTCTACATTCATTTTGTGAATGTATTTCCTCCCCCTTTACTAGACTACAGTGCCAGAACTCCCACCTCACACCTCTGGACTTGGCAATGTCATAAAGACAGATCCATCAGCCACCCCCAGACCTGGTCCAACAAACCAGTGACAAAAGAAATATGAATATAACCAAAACTGATTCCTTGGGCAACAAAAAAAGAACAAACAGTGGTGCAACATACTGCACATTTTTAAAAAGCTCTTTTTGGAGTAAGAGTGTTTTTTCCCATTCAGTTATACTTCAACTCTGACACACTATACAGGAACATTTATCAATGAATTTCATAATCCTTCTGACAGAATTTACCACTAAAGTTGCTGCTGTTGTTACAGCTGCAGGAAGACTAGAGGCCTTGATCCAAAACTCAGTACTAAAAAAGATGTGGGAACTCAATACTAGAAAATATGTGGGAACCTCAGCCATGCAGAAGATCCAAAGTGGGAGAAGAATGGCATCTGTTTACCCTTGTTTGTGCCTTTCCAGAAGAGTTGGAGGGACACTCCAGTCAGAACAACAGGTCAGAGAGCCTGGCATTCCCAACTGATGTGAGTTTGATCTGGGAATGAATACCTTGGCAAACCATTTACTTCAGTAGCGATTAATGTTTCTAAAGCAAATATTCCTGGCTGCTCAAGTGGTGGAATCCAACCTGTGACCAGCTGAGCAGACACACGGACTGCAGTTCTCAGCAAAGGCTGGATATTCATCCCAGCTGCTTGGACCTTCAAGCACCAGGGAAAGAAATGAGTGGCACAGCTGCTGAGGCAGCAGAGGTGGTTATAGGGGAAATGTGATCACATTCACTGAGGTTATTAACAGTTATGTTGTGACCACTGTATTTTTAATGTGACCATCCCTCTTAATTTTTCATCGTGCATCAGTAATGTTCCCTCACAACCTTATCTCACTCTTGCCAGTAAAAGCAACTCTGCCTAATCCTTCTGCCAGAGGCTGTAAAGTAGAAATGAGGGCCAGGTTCAAGCAGCTGGGGTAGTCCAAAGTGGGTGTGACAGCTTCATCAGCTTTATTCCTACTTTTAGTTCCAGGGTCTCTGCATAACCTGTGGCTTGCTCTGGGGCTCAGCTGTGGAACAAACCAAACCATCCTCTGCAAAAATCAGCCACAACACTGAGGAGAGAATGGTTCATGCTGAGGTCCTCCTCCCCTGGAGTGGCAGTGGGGACATGAGCCAGTTTCTCCTAACAGAGATCTGTCAGGGATCTCCAGAAGAGCTTGGACATATCCTCTAAAAACAGCCAGCCATGTGAACCAGTGTATCTGAGAACAGAAAATAACATAGCCTGGGACCTGTGCAAAGTCTAGTGTCTCCACTGACCTGGTGTGAAATGAAAGAATTTTGCTAATGGTGGAGAGGACCATCAACAGTGTATGTGTATGATAACAGTCACTGACAGTAAATACAAGGGAACTCTGTTCCCTCTCTTCCAGCACCGTGAGTTAATAAGCAAAAACATCTTGGTTCTTGTCCCTTCTCTTTCCCCTAAGCCCTCCTCACAGTTGGCTGCCAGCATCCCAAACTATGTCACTATTAGCAAGTCAAAGGGACCATCCTCAGGCACTGAGGGCAGGAAGATACAGGGCTCAAGCTCAGAAGAAAGAGAGGGGAAACCTTGCATTTCCTTATTTTAACAATGTGTAAAAGCAGAAAATTCCTTTTTCCTTGAGTTCTGTATAAGAGAAATTTTGGCTAAAACATCACAGTCCAATGCAGCTGGTCAGCATATAGAGGCAGGTCCTTAGCTCTGCAGCCTCAGAATTTACACTTCTACATAACTTGTTGAAAGATACTATGGTGGCCTTACAAAAAAATAAATACTCTTTGGGGTAATATTTACTTTACCCCTGTGCCATGGTTTGGAGATGTCAGGACTGTGCACACATATCTTGAATTTTAGCTCTTTGTTACATACTACAATGTAAGAAGTGAGATCAATGCACATAAGTTTGGTTTCTGTAGCAAATGCTGAAATGCATAAACAAACTGTGAGCATGTCAGCTGTGTTTGCTTAAGGATGTTAAACATAGCTCAGTTTCTAAGGACAGACTTGTCCATCTTTTCTTCTGTCTTCTTGTAGATGCTTGGCTATTCTGGAATGGCTTAAAGCATGTGAAGAAAAAGAAAATAAAGTGACACAGGAATCAAGAAACATAGGAGGACTGAGGACATCCTGCTTTTTCCAAGCTGTGGACTTTTCTCAACATGAGAAACCTCATTATTCATTAAAAGTTATCCTCAAAAATGTAAATAGGAAAACCAGTGGCTTATTCACTAAGTTTATATCTATGGCAAAAAGCAGCTCTAAATAGATTCATTTGTTTACTTGCTGACTAAATTTTCGTCAAATTCTGCTTGGAGTTAAATCAATGTAAAGTTGGAAGGATTCCATTCATTTTCAGTGAAAGCAACTTTTCTCACTCCCAAAAGATCATTAGGTTCCTTCAACACTTATTCTTTATTTTGCCAAGATAAAGATTCAGATGTTTTGATTTTTCAGTTCCATTTCTAGAATGCAGTTTTTCTATGTTCTGGCAACATATGGCATAAATATGTTCTTTTCTATTTAATGCAGGAAAATTATTCAAAAGCGCAGACTTGCTTTAATGCTTTTCATTCCCTTGTAAATGCTTTAATTTTTTTTGATTGCCTTCTGAGCAATGTCAAAAGCCAGGACAGAGGGAAAAAAAAAGACATTCCACTGAAGTATCTTCCTATTGAAATGCTGTCATGTCTAGTAAAGCAAAAATTTAGGAAAGGACCATTTCCAATGTTCACTTTGTTGGACAACAGGCCTGCCTTGGTAGAGGTTTCAACAATGAAATTATTGTACATATATTTGCTTTAATGCCTCTGTTGTTATCATGTTTTTTTAACAGTGGTGTTGGTTATTGCCAGATGTCCTGCTCAACAATGCTTCAGCACACATGGGAATGCTTGTGATGGCCAATCAAGTGAGCTGGCAAAACAGAAACAGATGGCCATGGATGTGTGCTCTAACACATCTTTAATGAAACTGGGCCCTTGTGTAGATGATTACATTGCACTAATCACCCTTTGCCTATCCTAGGCCCTGCATCTCCACTTATAGACCATCCAATGTCCTAGTTCTCCATTACAACTTGTTTATTTCACCTATTCTAATTTCAGCTGCACGGGATATTAGCAAAGGATGGTCCAGTGCAAGAAAAACTACTTGAAAGAGCAAATGTAAATCTACAGTCTAGCTTGAGAAGTGCACAAAATGGACTAGAAACATGCTAATTATTTTCTGCCTTTTACCTTTCAGTAGCTTTTACCAAATAACACTGGAGCCATGTATTATTGAGTTGCACTACAGATCTGGATCCAAAACCACTCGTGGTCCAGCATTACAGAGAAAGTCAAATGTGGGTTGAGTGCTCTGTGAGAGCAGAGCTGTGTGCCAAGCCCAGCCCTAGCTGTACAGCTTCCCTTGACTTTCCTGGGACTCTTCAGCTAAACTCCAGCTGGTTTCAGATGCAATCAGATGGGCTCAGGAAGTCTTGCAAGAAAAGCTGGTAAATTGGTACCTCCTGCAAGGTAATTGTGTGGTCTTTCAGTTCTTCCCTGTTATGGCATTGAACTCCAAAACAGTTGCTAAACTCAGGAGATTCTTGGGTGAACATGCTTTGTCTCATCTATAGAGAAGCTGTGTATGCTTAAATATGAAATGATTGTTTCAACTATAATCTTTAAAACAATCACCCACCCATCAAATACACAAACCCATCTGATTAAGAAAAATTATGGGTCTGGAAAAGGATAATAACTAAGAAGCTTTTGCATATACATCCAAAATACGAACTCAAGGGTTCTGGCTTTTCCTTGCAGCCACAAGAGCTAGAAAATAGAAAGCTGGCTGAGAGTTGGATTGTGAAGGTCTCCACAGACAGCCAAAGGAGGCTCACAGTAGCATAGTGAATGCTGGCTAAGTAAAAGCTGGGAAAAAAGTGTTCTGATTTTTCCTCCGTTGCTCCTCCATGGGCGCTGTTGATTTTGCCTTTGGCAAAGCAACAAAGTGTTTCAGTATTGCATCCAAAAGGTTAAATATGGGCATGGATTTTCAAAAGATTGTTAAAATGAGAGTGGGAGGAGGGATGTTCCCTATTCATGTTTAAATTATGGATATGGAGTTTTACTCTCCTGATTAGTGCTTTATGGAAATTTTTTCACAAACTCACTGGGAAATTTTATGCAAGAGTGCCCTGTGTAATTTTAAACTCTTCAGATTTTTTTGTTTTAATTTTTTTTTTTTTTTGCATATCTTACAAATAAATACAAGAATCTGTAGGCCTCACAGTAACATTTATTTTCAGATAATGTCTGGAATAAGCTTGTTTTTGGCCAGACATAAATGGATGGTATTCTTTTAAAGCATGTTCTCAAACCCTCTTTGCACTTTTCAAGTAAAAATGGCTCATGTATTTTTGGAAGAGTGCAAACAATGAAATGTTTCAGTTACTGCTCTTAATATATTTAACCATTCAGCATACTGTAATTGGCTCAATCAAAAGTTATTTCAAACAGAACCCAAAGGATGATGAAATAAATCTAAAATGTCAATCTTTCAAGATTTGGATATGTTTTAATAACATTACAGAAATTCCAAAGGTCTCAATTTGGAAATAACAATAATACCAAGTATAGGCAAATTTTTCAGGGAAGAACTAATATAGTTATTTGTTCTCTTAACTTCCATTTCAGACTAAGTCTTTCAAATTTCATGCTAATATAATTCAAATATATTATTATATCTAACCTTACTTAAGGAAGAATTGGAGTCACTTGTTCCACATATGCATAATTGTATTTATATCCTGGCTTTTTACGCTTAAGAACATGACAGAATCTGCTATAGTACTCTCCTGAGTTCCTTGAAGTTCCCATCTGCTAAAACATAAGGTTTTTTTCTTTCCTACAAGTATCACTACACTGGGTAATTCAGCCTAGATCTATTTGTTAGATTTTTATACCATGAATATATTGAATCAATACAAGAATAATACCATCCATGGGTGATGATAATGCCCTATTCTGTGTAGCTGCCAAGGATAATATTTGTTTTACCTCTGCTATTCCAACACATCCTAAAATAAATTAAATGACTACACAGCTTTTTCATAAGTATCTTGGAAGCAGCATCACAGTTTGGGAGGGCTTGAGTCTGGTGGTAGATGAGGGGACTTTCTATGCTTTGTGCTCAGCTGGGTGCTGGGTAGATTTAGATTTGCTTCCGAAAATATATAAATACCACTCAATGGAAAAAAAAGAGATAATAGAAAACACAGCAAACTCAAAGGATTTGATTTTTTTACAATTCCAAACTTCCACACTGCTACAAAAGGGGACCCTCAACTGTACTCTTGCATTCTGAGCCAGGACTGGAATATGGGTCAATACACTTCTAAAACATTATTCCAAACAATCCACATATTTTCTTTCCCTTCCTTATAATCTTCTCTGTTTACATGTTGAAACTGTACTGCTAAGAATTCCTTCTTTCTTCTTATTTTGTTTAATGTAAGGGGAAAAATTTATGAAGAAAAATAGAGAATACTCCATGCTCCCATTTTGTAGGGCTAATTTACATTTCTTCTGGATATTGCTCTAGTTTTGACTCTGATGACACACAAGTTTAATTTTTATATGTAATTGCAGAAGAGATCTAGAAAGGTGAAGCAACAAGACATTAGAGTGATGAATATTTATTGACAGCTTAACAGTGTACCAAGAGCTCTTTTAACAGGGCTGAAAAGCTGTTGCTCTAAGTTGTGTAAAATTGGGATGTAGGTTATGAGAAGAGGAAAATACTTCAGACAGTGTCTGTACCATCAGTGTAGAATAAGAATGTCAGTACCTAACTCATTATTTTCTCTTGGGTAGCCTGTAGCTCACTGGTGCTGATGCTTGAGCAGCTGCAGCTGTGTCAGAGGCTCCATGCTGGGTTCTGAGGCATGTCTGGTATTGACCTGGTCACAGTGGCCCTCCTAGCCATGGCCTTTAGCTTCAGTTACAAAAATACAATGGTCTGAAGGATAAATTTCCCACTTCAATCACATGGGGCTTCAGTCAGCTTCTCAGCACAGCCAGAAAATAACAGCCTTCCAGCATCACCTCTCACAAAGCCTAGTCAGAAAATTACTTGGTATTTATAATTGTCTACTGCTCCAAAACTTGAACTTCAGCATTGTGTGTGGATAACCAAGTGCCGTGCCCTTGATATTCTTGAGCACCCAGACTTGCCATGCCCCTCACAGACACAGAGGTGTCCCTGTCATGACATTTCACCAGTCAACCCAGTACATCATGGGAAACAGCATAACCTGTGGTCTTCATGTGCTCTCTCTACTAAAAACCAGCAAGTATTTGAGGTGTTGCTCTTTGAAGATGGAAAGAATGATGCTCTCCAAACTATTAACCAAACCAAGCATGGGAGCATTGGCCACCACTAAGGGCTCAGACTCTGGAGCAGTTTGGCCAAAGCAAAGGATGAGCTCCAAATTGCTTTTTTTTATGAAAGCCATTGGAAACTGGAGGTCCTAGGGCCATGCAGCTTTAGCAAAGCCTCTCAGATGCAAGCTGCTGAGTGGCATCACACATTTGTCCTGTTTGTATTGTTGTTATAAACTGCAAATTTGTTATGCATTGTTTGTGTTACCAAAACACCTAGAAGCTCTTGTGATGAACCAGGGCCCTGACATACATGGCAGGACAAAGTCTGTGCCAACAGCTAATGGGTACAAAAGAAAGCTCATTTGGAAGAGTTAAATTATTTTCTTTAGAACTCTGTTATGGTTACCTTCCTTGTAACACCACTACCTCATAACAACACCTTAGATGCCTGGGATAGTGTTATGATGAGAGCAAGCTCAAGTATATTTATAACAAGAATAGGTCAATGGTCCAGAGGGTAGTTTCCTATTATGGGAGGTATAAAATAACTAAAATCAATAAATCTCCAGATCATAAATGTAGCTACAGTCTGGGCAAGGTTGAGAAAATTATTAGCAGAGCCTCATGATGTCTGGATATTGTAGCTTGTAAATTTATACATACATATGTGTGTGGTTATGTACACGCTTGCTATTCATCCCCCACAGAATTCATTGAAATGCTTAGAGGAATGTGCATTTGGTGCTCCTTTCAGTGCTGGTAAAAGAAAAAAGCAAGGGGAAAGAGAAAAAAAAAGAAAATAAGAAATAAAGAATTTTTTAAAATTGGAAAAAAATTTTAAAAAACCAAAAAGAAATAGAAAAGAAGTTTAAAAAATAAAAAGGAAGACAAAAAGGGAAAAGGGAAAGAGGCGAGGGAAAAGAAAAAACAATAACTTCTATAACAGCTTGTATCTTCCAACTCATGGTGAATTTTTCACGTAACTGAATCTAGAGGCACAACAAAATGGCTTCATGTATTAACCAGAGGACTGTATGCTTTGAGATAGATGATAGATAGCATCTTGTTGTTTAAAATATGTATTAACTCTCGTCAACCATGTCTATCATTTACACCTTTCTTGTGAGCTATCATCTCCTCTTACAATTCCCTAAATTTTATTCAAATGAAAGGACTTCATCTCTTCAAACTTCAGTTATCTAAAGGTTTGTTGTTTAAGTCTGATGTATTCACTTATGCTTCCTTTGTTATCTGCCAGGAGAAGAGGTAGCTCCAGGGAGTGTTTGGTCTCAAGGGTTTAAGATTCTTTTTTCCCTAGACCTATCTGTTTCTTCCTGTATTGTTTACCCAAGAAACCTTAGTTATTAGTCTCCTTTGATATTAGCTTGGATAAATCTTACTACTGAGCCTGAGTTGCTTCCTCTTTTGATGTAATCATAATTGATTATGGATCTTCAAACTCCAGTAAATACATAAAATGTAGCTGAAATGCTATGTTCATGCTGTAGCTAATCATGTGGGTGAAATTTGTCACAGAATCATAGAACTGTTTATCTTGGAAAAGACCTCTAAGATCTTCAAGTTCAACCATTAACGCAGCACTGACAAATCTACAACTAAACCATGTCCCTAACTGGCACATCCACACTCCACCACCTTCCTGGGCACTTTTTTTTAATGGTTGGCAATGCTTTTGGTGCAGAAATTTTTCCTAGTATCCAACCTAAATATCCCCAACAAAACTTGGGGCCATTTTGCTCTATTGCTTGTTACTTGGGAGAAGAGGCTGACACCCCCTGTCCATCTGCTACTCAGCAATATGGTGTAAAACAGGAAAAAGCCCAAAATTCTCAGCTGACAGAGCAGTTAAAAAATATGAGGTGTGGGAACTGTGTTTTCCACAGGCTGTTTGATGTATTTTCTAGAGATGAGCTCAATCTAAGTCTTGACTGAATTCAAATACTCACTAATTTGAGAAAAGTATGAGTCTTGTATTCAGATGTGAGCTTTGCCCCACAGGCAGCTCCAAGATTGAACTGATTAGGCTTGCAAAAGACATGACTGGTTTGAAAAACTTTAAAAAAATAAGGGAAAAACTGTGGAGAAAGTCATGATGCTCTGATGGAGCTGGTGCTTCCAAGGCCATAGTCACCCATTGATTTTGTGTTTGCTAAACCCATTCTTGTGTTCCTTTCTGGTTTAGATTAAAAACTTCTGTGAGAGCAGAAATAACAAAGCCTGGTTTCCTATATATTCTGCCTAATGCACCCTTTCTGCAGTTTTAACACACACTCTCACCTTCCTGGCCCTCTTGCTGGTGTTCATCCCTATGTTTTAAGCAGAGATGTCCCCCATAACTCTGCTAAATCCTTCCTATATGGATGTGCTACCCTACCCCTGGCAGTGCTTGTGGTTTTTCCCTCTGCAAGCAGAATCTCTGCCTTGCCCAGACATGTGAGAGAAGCCAAGCAGTCATGTATCTTTTTTTACCCATTTGCCAGTGCAAACTGGCCCATATGTACAAAAGTCACCAGGAGAGTGATGAACAGGCAGATGGAGAAGCCCCACCAGCAGAAATATTTGCAGCCATTTATTGGTTATGGTAGATATTTTCTACACCACCACAGTGTGGTAAAAAAATCCCTGAGAGAAGAAGATACAGGCAGAAGTATTTTATAAGCCTGAAATATGCTCTCCTGTTTGCAGGGTACTATTAATTACAAAAAAATCATTTAAAAGATCAATGATGTTTGAAAAGGCCTTAGGTATTTGTCCTAACAAACTGTTTGCAGTTATAAATAAGGAATGTGTTAAAACTCTTGCCAATTATCCCAACCAATGTAAAGCTGTGTATGAGCCTGGAGAGGCAAGAATTTCTCTAGCTGAGGCATTTTAAAGGAACTTAGTTTAACAAGGGTGTAGAAGAAAGCATGGAAAAGGAGCCAGAAAACTTATAAGTAAATGAAATACCTCAATGTTCAGAGCCTAAGCTGGTGTTTTTAGGAGCTGTCAGAAGATTTATTAAGTCTTTTAACTTTACTACATGCAACAGAGAAATTTAAAAATTATAGACCAAATCAGAGGCCATAAGGGGACTTGGGAGAACCAGCAGGCTGCAGAAATTGCACAGCACTGATCGGTCAGGTCTCAGACAGCCAGGGAGTACCTTGGGACAGCTGCTGGACTTCTCCAAATGGCAGTAACAAATTCATATAAATGATTGCATTGTAGAAACCTGGGTCCTATCCATCTCTGTCTGTTAGGGCTACAGTGGTGTCACCAAAAAGAATGGGCCAGGTCCCAGGGAGTGGGGAACAGGAAATAATCTGAGACATTATTAAGTTATCTCAGTGGCCAACACTTCCATCAAGCCTGGAGCTATCCTGATGGAAAAAACTTCTCATGTCAATGGGGTATAAACCATGAATGACACTCCAGTCTCCAGAAGAACCTTACCAGGGTCCCACATGCAAAAATATGGAAAGTGTTTTTCACTTTGAAAAAGCATTAGGAGGGTTTGAAAGGTCACCAAAATCACCAGGAAAACCAAAGAATGCAAATGGCAGGAGATTAAGAAATGAGGAAGACAGGAAAAAATCCCAAACCAAAAAAAACCCCAAACCACAATAGTGGAATGATAGAGCAATGTAGCAGGGGAAAAAATAAGAAAAAAGAAAGAAAAAAAAAGGGTTAGAAAGTACAAATGGGAAATGTATGTAAGACCATTTAATGTTGATTCCAAAACCTCCATGAGCAAGCAATGAGCAGGCAATAGTCTCTATAACAGATGAGCAAAAATTAAAACTATATTATGAAGGGACTTATTGGACATTCAAAAGAAATAATTCTGGATGAAAACTGTTGAATAATGGGCATACCCACATGAATCAATAACTCAAGGGAAAAAAAGACATTTCCCAGAGATCCACATTTAAGCAACAGTTGCAGATGAGATGAACGTCCCCTAAAAAAAAACGTACCAAACAAACAAAAAGCTCAGTTCAGAGAGAAGTACTGCTTGGAACAGAAAATTGAAACCATCAAAATTAAATATATTTGTCCCTTCACACAGACCAAAAACTCAGTGGCGATCAAGAAAATTATGCAGATGACCAACTAGTGAACATGGATCTGGCTGAGAAAAGGTTACATTAATCTTTTGAATGAGTTTATTATAAATGCTAAAAGTTGATAAGTATCTGTAGATTTTTACATATGTCAATAGACAAAACAGGGAAAATATTACATGAAATAACATGGCATCAGATAAGCAGAAGATATTTGTGCAGGTAATAGCATTCTTGCATTGAAATATTTCCTGACTGTGGTTATTTTTGTATTATTTCATCAGTGAGAGCTTGCAGTGGTGTTTGGCCGCCTGATAGGGGAGATCTGTGCCCCAGCACTGAGGACCTGTGGGTGGGAGGCTGGTGCAGCTCTTTGGGCATGCAGAGACACTGGTGTCATGCTTTGAGGGGAGATATGGGCGCTGCCATCCTGTGGGACACATGCTGACACTCTGGGCAATCCCTGCTGTGTGCTCCTGAAAGATGGGTGGCATCCAGATGCCTTGGTGCTGCCTTAGAGAGGCTGAAGCCTCCTCCCAGCACTCTCAGGTGTTTGCACAAATACTTCTCCAAATGAGC
Source organism: Notiomystis cincta (assembly GCA_013398075.1). Classification (NCBI taxonomy): domain Eukaryota; kingdom Metazoa; phylum Chordata; class Aves; order Passeriformes; family Notiomystidae; genus Notiomystis; species Notiomystis cincta. Next base: position 83,593 of record VZRX01022141.1, on the reverse strand, counting down.
AGGAGAGCCAATGGTGTGGGTGGTCTTCAGCTGTTCTCTAAGACCATGGCTGTACATCCCATGGGAGGTCACTCTGGGCACAGACATTAAAATTCCTTCCTGAAAGCCAGGGTCTAAGTGCAGAGCAGCAGAACAGCCCATGAGGCTGCTAGACTGGCAGTTCTTGGGGGAAGCCAGTCATTATCCCCCCATTAAATTTTCCCCTAATCTATTAAACTTAATCCTTTTATTAGTAAGTAATATTAAATACCCGAGGAAGCAGCTGGCGTTCACTCTGTTCTGTGGTTTGCAGTAATTTTGCATGGATGGGAAGTAGAAACATTACTGAGTTCATCCCCTTCACTTATAAGCATGTCTTGGGCAGAAAGAGGCTCCAAAAAGAGACTTTGATGGTTTTGGAGAGAATCTACATTTTGTTGAGATTGACCAGATGGTCTTACCTCCAGATGGCTGAAACCATCTCCAGGCTTCTCCCTTTCAGCCCCCTCCCTCTCCTTTTTTTGTGCACTGCTTTTTATGCCACCCACTTTCACAGCAGTGTTTGAAGGCAAACCTGAAAGTACTTTCCATGTACTAATGTGATAAACAGGCACCATCCAATTGCATTCACTCAGTTTCATCAACACCCTGGATGGGACTGTAGAATTTCCTGAATGTGCTATAGAATACTTCTCACAGGCATAAAATGAAATGCTGCAGAGTATGGTCCATCCTGGCATTTCAGAAGGTACATAACTTTTCCAAGAGGAAACTCCTCTGGGAAAAGTTATGTAGGGTTACGTAGAAAAAGCTTGTACAATCATGAGAGCACAGAGAGGTGTACTGGAGTCAAATGAACACTTTGCTTTTGAGCCTAGAGTTGTTCCAAAGCAGTTTCACAGGAAACTTTTCCTGTCTGCCTCAGTTCAAGCTACAGAAATTTCTAACAGGACAGTGGAGGCAACTTATGCTTTCTTCAAGAGAAAGGATCCGACGCAAGTGGATTAGTAGAGGGATCAGGGATTTTTTGGTGCCTTCAACTGTTATCTGTTCCTCCTACAAATGTTTGTGCATTAACACTCTTGAGAAAAATGCTCTTGAAATGGCCTCCTATGTGCTGCATATACTCCTATTGCTGCATCACTTTGTTTTGGACTCTCAGCTGTTCATTGCTATTGTGTCAAATATTCACGTTGTTTCACTTTTGCATGTATTTGAAGGGATCTTGGGGGCTGTCTACAAAATTTTTTGCTAGAAAGTCTGGTTTGCTTCAAAGAAGATTACAGTATGTTCAGCAAAATCTGAGCAATTACAATATTGGCTGTACTGCTATGTGTTGTTCCTTGGGATTTTAAACAGAGGTATTATTCCAGTATTTTCTTTACAGTATATGTATGACATGAAACATCCCATGTTGATAAGATACTTTGGGAAATTAATGTGACCTTTGCATCAGAAAGTGAATCCAACTAAAAAATTTAAAGCAATATAATGTGTTTTCCATGTAGTGATTAGTGCCCTTTAATTAATCTACATGAAATGCAGGCTTTTAATTAATATAAGAAAGTTTCTCCCATATTTCTTTGTAAAATCTAGACTTACATAACCGGATTAGAAAATGTTCAATGAAAGACAGTAGAAATGTGGCAAAAAAACCAAAATCAGGCATTATTTGATAGAATCATTGGTGACATCCATGGCATACTATTGATGAGCTATTATAAATTATTATTGTACTGTTTTTCTTAAAGGACCCAGAGGCCTCAGTCAGAACTAGACCATTATTGTTCTCAAGTATACATGAATATATGTATACACATAGATCATATGCAGAAAGACAAATACACGAGGGCATGAAGTCTAGTCTTTTGAGAAGATCAAAAATTGTTAAAGCTTTCAACTCTCCCATGTGGTTTTTTTATGGGCGTGTTTTTATAAAAACCAAGGCAAAGAAGAGCCTTTGAGGGAGATGAAGGACAGGACAAAGAGAAAGAAATCAGTAACCATCACTTACAGATCACAGAGCCTGGAGAAGTAAGCATGAAAAATTACTGGATTGACTCTTGAGGTACTTAAAACCAACAAATACTGAACCTTTTAGATCAATTTAACTACCCAGATCATTATTTAGTAAAAAATATAGCCAAAGCATGCATAATCAAAGCGTTCTCTAAATTGCATGGAGACAGCTTTATGGCATTTGGCTTATACATCAGAGCACTGGCCTGTCGCCTATAGATGCATTTGAGACATTTGGCAAAATAAATAACAAATAATAAATGCTCGAACATTTGATGTAGGGTTTTATAAAACCTTGCCTCAAAATTAGTTCAGAATTGCCTAGGATAGGAGAGACAGCTTTCAAAATATTCATGAAAGAATTCAAAAATATTTACAGTGCTTTGCTTTAAAACAACATCATCTGGAAAGGGAGAAACCTGGAAAGTGTTAATACTACACAGGGCTGAATGTAGTTGTGGTGTGGGTAAGGAGGTTGCCAGGAACATGGCTTGTCCCAAGACCCCTGATGTGGGGGCTGTGCTAGATACAGCTAAAGGAGAAGCCAAAGAGGAGGCATGAGGGCTGCCTTAGCTCCTCAGACAGACACATGCTGGCTGAAAATACTTGAGAGCATGGCTGGGCAGCAAAGCTGTGAAAATGTGAAAGCTCATGTGAAAATCAGTCTCATATTTTATATACAGAAAGATCTTATATTCTCCCTGGAACTCTACCCTGATCCCATCAAACACATGTGCTGCATATTGAAAGACATCAGAGGAGAGCAGCAAAAGAGATTGGAGTAATATCGAGACATGTTGATAGGTCACCCGTGCTTACAACTCAATTACAGGATTGGGCAAGGTGCTTTGGAAGATGTGACAAAATGATGATGGAACTGAGTGGATACTGCTGGTCTGCAGAAGGAACAAGGGGGCAAAACTTGACTGGGAAGCCTTGAGGTGGAAAATAAGGGCAGTTTGATATCTATGAAGTCTACAGATGTAGTCTTAGGAAAAAAAGGATGGAGCTCCTGCTTGGGGAGTACTTGAATGACAGCTGACAGTGAGCAAAGTAATTTGTTGGAGACAATATGTGCTGCTGGGGTGTCCCAACAGATCTCTCATATTTATATCTCTTATTTTGGTGTGCAAAAACCAGTAATCATGACCACTGGGCTCTCGTTTGAAAGCAAAACCAAAACACTTGTCTCATCCTTCAAAGGTGTATGAAAAGGACAGCTTAGATACTTTACCTAGTTTCAACATTTTGATAATGCTCATGTGCATTTGGAAAGGGCCAAAAAAGGTGCTGGTGTAAATTATGAGATCAATACAGCCATCTTATACTGGTAAGGGCATGTGTGTATGTGCACATGGGAAGATGGAGGGAGGCAGATACTCTAGCTTGTGTAAATTTGGCTGTCTGCCACCTGCTTACACATGCAGATCGTAGCAGACTGGTGCATAAATCCTCCTCCAGCTTATTTATAAATGTTTCCACTTAGCATATATAAAAAGAAAATTCAAACTGCAATTTTTTGCTATTTTTTCCTGCTTCAGCCTTTGTTTTGGAGGGGTGAGGTGTATGAAGAGCCTTTGACCAAAAATAAAAAATGGGAGAAGACAGAGAAGACATTGAAGATGTCACACAGCTGATCTGTGAGCACATACTTTCCCTGCTGGACAGAAGGCTTCAAAGGCAAGGACAGTGCAAATACAAAGGGTGTCTCCTTTGCCAATCTTTAACAGTGCCTTCCTGATGTGATGAGAATGGAAGTGGAGCAGGAGCAGCAAACAAGCAGAAGCTGTCTCCCCCCATGGTCTTGGCTAGATTTTGATGCTCTCAGCCCCAGATCACTTCTTGGGCAAGATTTCCTCCAGAAAACATCTACAAAACACTGCAATGTCAGGATTATGTTGCTTTCAGGCTGGAGCAGCGCTCTCCTTCCCATGTCTGTGCTCAAGGCTGAGCTCTAGAAGAAGGTCAGAGACCTTCCAGTGCCCTTTGAACACAAAGAACCCTCCAGCCATCCCAGTCCTCCACTTCATCTTGGGGAAATATGGGATTTTGGCTGTGCTCAGAGCTGTCCCACGGGGCTCAGTGTTTAGCACCTTTTGCCTGTTTTGCCATGTGAGTGAAGAATGCAAGAGTGGTTTCTGCTGGGAGCCCTGGCACGGAGAGGCCGGGCTCACAGTCTGCTCTGCGCCAAAAATCGCGGGGTTGCGCGTTACATGCAGGTTATTAAAGATTCTGCTTACTTTACAATGGTCTGTTAACAGCTCTAATGTCTTTAACATGTGCAGTCCATTGACTTTTAAGTAACATTTTATTGAAGTAACTGCCGTGGTTATTAGGCAGTAAGATTTACGCTTCATTTTCAGTCCTGGATCTGGAAATCTGGAAAGAAAAGAAAAGGAAAGGAAAACAAAAAAGAAAAAAGGATGAGGAAAATCAGAGGGGTGACATCTAGCAAGAGACAAGGAAGGTGCTGCTTGGGACAGCACTCACCATGCACCCGTGAGATATCATCCACAAATGTTCCAGGAAATGATTCCTCCAAAAACTTGGATGCTGAGTGAACTGCTCACAGAAGAAATACACAGAGCAACGTCTTCCTTGGTGGAAATTCAGTATGAGTTGCTTTCTTTCCCCCTCTTGGTATGAAATAATATTTGCAGATGTGAACTGTAAGAGAGGTTTGTGGCACATTTACATCGCAATGAGGTTTGCATTAAGGAACTGGCACTTGACTTTTGTCCGTTGAAGAATTAGTGTAAATCTTAAGCCTTCATAATCCACTGGCATGAGTGGCAAATGAGGAATTTCAATGCAGTGCTGTGTGTTTCTACTGGCTGAGTGTTTTCAAGTCTCACATCTTGCATAAATCTCCTTTTAATGTGAAATGAAATGTTTAAAATAACTCATTAAGTAACAATGCTCCGAGATCTTTTATTTTTTTTTTGTATCTGAAATTTTATGAGGTGTGTTTTTTCATCCCCTAAACTGTTTCTTTCAGTCTTGTCATTTTTCTGAGCCACCACTTAGAGCTGGCTGGTGCACCCAAGAGCTGCGACCGCTCTCGCACGACTCTGTAAAACTAGAGATAAGACATTTTTGTACATTTATGGTAAAACAGAGATTACAGCCTAGTGGCTGGTCTTGGCCTGCATTAGTTCCTTTGTTTTCAGAGATGTAATCTCTTCTTTTTCATCCCATCACCCATGTCTGAACTGATGGAAGATGATTGTCTGTCATACTCCAGGCTTAAGTTACTAGCCTTTCAGCTGCAGAGAGGCCTTGAGAAATGCACTAATATATTCACAACAGGAGGAAACTGCCAACAGAAACAGATCCTGAACTGGTTCCCAAACAGGATGACAAAAAAAGTCCACTCGGACCACACACAATCCCTCTGCTTTACATGTGGGTCCCGTTGCACAGATTCGCTTTGCCTTTTTTTGTATAAACAGCAGACAACTGAACTCTTTATGTTGGTACACAAGAATGTCTCAGTTTTAATTAAATATTGCATTTAACTCAGCGCCTCAGAATTCGCCCCAGTAAAAATCCCTGTTTTTCATGAAGATGATCTGTGCCCTTTGGAAAACACCACCCCGGCCTCCTTTCAACAAAGTGCCCAAATTCCAGAGCAGGGCACGGCACCTGCACACACATTATGTTTCCTACAGCTCTGAGGAAATCTTTGATCTCAAGTTATTGTTATTTATATTACTGTGGCTAAAGCAAAGCAAAACCAAAAGAACAACTCCATATTGAACCTATAGAATAAGCCCAAAGTGTTCTCTTTAAAGCAACGATTAATCAAGCTGTTTATAAAAATTTACTTTGATGAGAGCATGCATTTAGGCTAGGCACACAGTTATCTGGAAAGAGGTTTTCAGCATGGGTCCTTTCTGCAGCAGGAGAAATGAAAACCTTGGGGGAAAGAAAATCAAGTCTCTGTGAAAAGAGAGGGTGAATCTAAGGCACAGAGGCACAAATTTTAAAAGTCTAGATCCTGAAGTACCTGCAGAGTTTTTTCTGGTTTAGACTAATTGTGAAAATGCTCTGCCTTGTGCCATGAAGAAAGAAAGTTTATTATGGGCTCAAAATGCTTGGCTGTTCTAAATTCCCAGGCTATTATAAAGCTTCTATAAGGGACTTTTCCAGCACTGGATAATAGCCTGGCCCAACACCTTTAATAAAATCAAGGTGACAGACCATGAAAACATTTGCTTCAGCACTATAAGCAAATCTGATACTGTTGCTGAAAGATGCCTGGAGGCATCTGTACAAATCTTCGACAGAAGTGGTGGTGGTGCTGGTGCGTGGGGGGGCTTCAGAGCAGCCAGCCCAGAGCACCTCATGGACAATGCTGCACCTTTGAAATTTTAAACTGGCTTCAAACACAAAAAGCTGGGCTCGAATCCTATGCAAAGATCATGGGTCAAAATTTGTCATTTAAATGCAAAATTTATTTTACCATTAAAATCAGAGTGTTTTTTTTTTAATGCTGATCACGAGAGATGTGGTTTCATAAATTAACACTGGTAGAACATGAAGGAGTCCAAGAAACAAGCATGAAATAGTTTCACACAGCAGTTCACAGCTCACACTTCATCAAACCCAACACTGCAAGTGTAAGATATGCAACTTCACATCTAAGGCAAGAAAAAAATGAAAAACAAAAAAGACTAATACAGATCACTTTTGTTACTTTCAAATGCTGCTTACCATATAAACAAGTAGAGCTGATTTCGTAAATCCCTGGACAGGAAGCTGACAATAATAAACCTTAAGCTGAATTCAGAGTTCTTTTGGGACAGAGGAATTCTGTTTAGTTAAGCCCTTGTTTTTGTGTTGAAATCTAGGGCAGATTTATTTTAAACAACTTCTTAGTTTTTCTGCTTGTTTTATTTTTTCTTTTTTTCTTTTTTTTTTAATATATGCACACAGCTTCAAAGCTCAGATATCTCGTATGATTATACAAAAACTTTTTGGAATGATCTCTTCCAAATTATTTTATTTTTGTGTCATTTCAATGCAAGTCTGTCATCAGATAATATCACACCTGTATCTGTATTGTGTAACAGAGGCAAGACTGACTGGACAAAATGTATACTGAAGAATATGAAATACAACATTTAAAAAATCTTTCTAAAATCTACTTTAGTTTTAAGCAAACTAGCAAGCAAACTTCCACTGATTTGCAAATAGAAGCTGGACACAATTTTTCCTGTTTTCCACCCTAATGTCCTGCAGAAGTCTGATACTCATGAGGGATAGTTTAAAAGAAGAGGTTTTTCAAGAAGATGATGGACTGTGGAAATTGTACTAGAACCGTAGTTTTGCTTAATCAAGCTAACATTTCGTGCTTTCTTTTTTTTTTTTCAGTGAGACAATCAATTTAAACTCCTGTATTTTTTTAGAAGAAAAACAGCACAATAATAAATCTGGTGTGCCAAGTGCTAGATGTATAACATGGACTGCTTAGACATGGGTGTGGAAAGTGCTAATGTAGAATGTCCTTTCCAATCTCATTATTTTAAGGTTTTTGTTAAAGAAAGAGTAGAAACCAAAATTATTTTAAAGTATCTAAAATGCAGCTGAACTTTCTATCTTGAGGCCACTATGAACTTAAAATTCAGTCATGTGTAGTAAAGTCCCACAAGACCTATAAACTCCTTAACTCCCTCTTAATCAGTTTTTTTGGAAGTTTTAAGAACTGCTTAAGTTTTGGGCTGCTCCTCTGTGCAGAGATAATGTGTCCCAGACAGAAGGTAAATTGCAATAGGTAGACTTCCTCATCAGGAATGAAATTCATCATGTGACATAGCAATATTTCACATTTATTTCCAGTTTCTGGAAATCCCCTTTCCTTATTCTTTGAGCACTAAAAGCAAGATAATGAATTTGTGAGGGATTAGTTGTGTTATGGTAAGGAACCCTTTGGGGTTTGGTTTGAACAGCCCTAGCCCATCTTTATGTAGAAAGCCCTCTCAGGTGCACAGAGCCTCCATCAGTGCCTGCTGTCCTGGGGCAGGGGGAAGTGGGATGTGACTTTCAGCATTTTGGGCACTGCAGACCCTCTGAGACCCATTGCCTTCTCTGCCTACCCCTCCCTGCTGTCTGAAGAGCATGACTGCAGCATTAGCTACTTTGCCACTGGGCTTTCCTGCTGGTGCTGTGAAATCCTAGCTGTGGAAGGGGTTAAAGCATATTTCCTGCTGCCTAAAGCATGCTAAGCATTTTTAGCTGCTGGAGATGGGCACTGCTGAGCAGTGCTCAGAGACCCAGGTACTTTGGGACAGAGCTGCACGGGGGTGAAGGAATTAGGGAGCCCTGTCCCTCCTGGTGTTTGCCATGGCTGTGGCTAGCTGTTTTTTCTCCCAATTCCAAAGCAGAAAATACATTATGGCCCTTGACATTTAAGCTGCAGTAGGTTTTGTTCTGTGTTTTTAATTTAAAACATCATTTGAATGTTCTGTTCAAACACTTTGTGTTAAAAGTGGATATGGCTCTTTCTACCTTTGGAGCTGTGGCTGCTTCTGCTCTCTCTCAATTTTCTGAAAACGAGAAGATGAAAAGAAGTGCTTCATTTTAATATAAGGGAAAACCAGTTCAAGCATTTGGGCAGCCATGGCTCTTCATTTAGGTTTGAGAGGAGGTGTTTTATTTTTTCCTTCAACTGCTTCATGGAGTCAGCATCTTGCTGTGAGCACCGTGAGATCTGGGGCAAGGAGTTATTGTGATTGTCATTATTTTAATTTCTTATAAAAATTTTATTCTGAATTGAAATTGAGACAAGAAAGCTCCTGAGTCTGGCTTTATGTCTTCATTCACTTGTTTATTATTTTGCTGAGCTTTGGAAAGACAATATTGAAGCTGAGATACAGAGGGGTATTATCTATGTATTTATTTTAATCTTCCACCAGCTCCTGCTCAACGCTGAGATTTTTACTGGCAAACAGTTCCAGCCAGCACCTAGTGCAGATTATGGGAAAAACCAAAATAAAAAAGACAGCTTTTTAATGTTTAGAAACACCTCAAGTCAAACATGCAGTTTGCAGTATTTTTGCCTGTGGGTTTTAGCGTGTGAGGAGCTCATTGCTGGGAGCAGCTGAAAAGCGCTGAGATGTGAGAGCCTGGGTGTGCTCCCAGCAACAGTTCCCTGCACATCAGGTCAGAGCCTGGCTTTTAAAACTCCCCAAATACATATTTATTCACATGTTGTTTCTGTTAAAACTCCAAATGAGGCTTCAAGATCTATAAGAAGAATATGTGTGGGGAATCCTATTTAAATCACAGTTTATAGGTACAGGCTGGAGAGGGAGCTTGGAAAAATTTGTGTCTGTGTCAGTAACGGCACTATTATGAAGAAAAAGGAACAAAAGAGAATGGAAATATTTCTGTTAAAGACTTTTCCATCAGATGTTTAAATGTTTTTTAAACAAATATTAACAAAAAATATTGTTTATAAACAGTTATGTTGCAATGATGAAAGGTCTAATATAAAATATTTTAAATGGTGGATATATTGCATGATTTACTCCCTTTTCCTCAAAAATATAGCATGTTATATGTCCTGAAGCACCTCTCATTTGTTCATCAAGGAGATTTTTAACTCCACAATTATACTGGTATAAATGATCTGAGGAACAGCTCTTAAAACAAATGAAGATCGGGTGTAACTTTAAGTTAAATACTTTCCTCCCTGGAATTATTTGCATTTCCATTGCTGTAAGTAAAAAAAAACAAACAAAGAAACAATTAAATAAAGTTCTTCATGGAATAATATTTAAAAAAAAAAATTTCTCCCTGAAGAGTGTTGGTCTGTTACTTGCTTGGAACCATAGCAGGAGATTTTTATTTAAGATTGCATGTAAAATGGAGTTCTTAATTTCTGTTATCAGCAACTAAAAGGACACCAAAACTCATGAATCTTTTAAAATGTCTCACACCTTTTAGTCTGGGTACCAGGGCACTGTTACAGTTTGAACTTTAACCACCCTATGTCCCTAAAAATTCTCCCAGCAGCTGCAACCAAGGGGAAAAAAATCTTCATTTCATGTCTAAAAAGTTTAAAATAATTTTTATTATTTTTAAATTACACTTATAGAGGCCCAAAAGCAGGGTTTTTCTCATAAAAATATTTCTATAGAAAATCTACACTAAAAAATTAAATGTTAGTGTCTTGAAGCAATCTCTTTTTTGCTTACTCAGGGTCAACATTTACAAGGGAAAAATTGCAATAATGTGGAAGATTACCCTTTATATTCTAGCATCTGCATATAGGCTAAGAAACAACACCTGGGACTTAGACAGCACATGAAAGCCACAACACTGGGGCAGGGCAACCAAACAAATCTGAAAAATCGTTTTATGAAGTAGGTTCTACCTTAATACTTTTTACTATAACAAGATCTCATCTCCCAAAAAATGAAACAAAGAATTGACATAAGGAGGTTCTGGGGGAAATCAATTTATAGCTGATAAAGCCAATACAATTTCTGGTTTATCTCCTCGAGTTAGATTTGAAAATAAGTTCGTTTCAGTAAAAGCTGCGGGAACATCCCAATGCCAGGGAAATTGCAGATAAACGGGTCACTTGCCCTCATTCCCTGCTCTCACCATGTGGTGGCAGCCTAAGGCATGCGTTCACCAGGCATTTTCATCTTTGAGACTGCAGCCAGAAATAATAAATCCGAAAGTTGCTCTTTCCCCTTGCAGGCAGCAAAGGACTTGCTTGTCAAAATGCTGAGCCTTGTGCCCCATCTCCACCAATACTGACGATTCTCTTTGAAAGCAAGGTAAGACAAAAAGTGAGAGGTGAGATCAGCATAAGAGCAGAAGCCAAAAGCTCAAGGGAATCTGCTGAAATAGTTTTGGGAGATAATTGCCACAGCACCTTCGTTTTCCATTGTGGTTTGTTTGAACAGTGACTGAAATCTTCGGGCATGTTCACAAACTGTTCCCTCTCTCCCTCCCCACCACACCCTGCCATTTTCACTTTTCTCCTTGCATGTGGTTTAGCTTTTGTCCCCCAGCCCCCAAAATACCAGCTCAGACCCAGAGTATGAGCCAGTTTGCAGCCTTTGGAGTGGAGCAGATGACTTTGTGCACTGTGTTCTGTCCCTGTGCTGCATGAGACTTTTGTGACTGCTCCCTTTGTCTTTGTCTTAGGTTCCCTATGAAAAAAGTTCATGGGGGTCAAAAACAACAATAACAACAACAACAACAATAGCAACAACAAAGGACAATCTTTCTTCAATTTCTAAGCATCGTGAAAAAATGTGTTCCATCTCACTTTAGATCTCAAACATGTAGAGAGTAAGTATTTTTAATTGAATTTGCTCATGGAATGCTCATATTGGGATGCCATGCATGTCACTCCTGCAATATCATTGTCTCTGGCTATTCAGTTTTCTCTTTTTCCTTTTTCAGTCTTCATCAGGCAAAGTCACTGCTCCTGTTCATCTTTCCATCTGTGCAGCTTTTCTGTAATGGCCCATGTTTTATGCCCATGCACTTCTCCTATAAACTTCCCCCTTCATCTAGCATTGTGCTATCCTTAGCCTGCTAAGACTTATCTTAAATGCTCCCTAACTAAATTACTGACATATTTAATTATTAGAATTTAATTTCTGTGTTCTCATAATAAATCCTATTTATTAAGTAATTCCTTGAGTTCTCACCAGTGTTCCCTGGGTCAAAATAAAGAGAGCAGCTACAACTACCAATGTCCCATCACTCAATGGCCTGCTTAATTTGAGCTCCTCCTTTATACTCATTAACAATAAAGTTAAATAATCCTAATTTGCTCAGACCTACGCTGCATGTTTCTTCTCCTTGCCCTAATTCAGTACGAGCTGATTTAAACCATCTTCCAATATTCTTCTGCTCATGGTGCATCACTCAGTTTCCATTCCACGTGACAGTAATCATATCCAAACGAAAAAAGAATTAAATAAATGTGATGTGTCATGACACACTGTATCAGATGCTTTCCTAAATTAAAGGAAACCACCCACAGCTTCGGAATCCCTGCTAGGCACATCACCCCCTTCTTCCTTTGAAGCCAGGAAGCTGGACGTGGATCTGTGGCAGAGCTATCACGACTCCCAGCCCATCCTTGGTGCTGGGGTGGCCATTGCACGCCTTGTGCTGCACTTTCATTTGTGGGCAGCTACCCCAGCCTGGAGATTGCTGTGTGAGTGTCCGGTGCCACTTGGCCCCAAATCGAGGGCGTTGGTGTGGTGTCTGCACAGTGTCAATGCTGCTTTGGGCCCAGTGCATGGCCACGACCCAGGAGCAGATGCCTCCACAGGTGTGTGTGCCTCAGTGAGGGGAAGGGGCCCATCTCTGGGGCGGTCACAGTGGGGAAGGGGCTGTTCCTGGCACGGGGCTGAGGGGCGGCGGGAGCTGCGGGCCCCACCTGGGTGACCGCGAGGCGCCCGCCGAAGGGAGCTCGCATGCATGAGGCTCAGCCAGCGCTGTTCTTCCAGTAATTCAATCAGGACAGTCACGTCGTGGCCATGTGGAGTCACTTACCGAGTCACAGTGCATTACCGAGGAAAGGATTTCATCATTGAAAAGGACAATAAAGCGAAGAGCTTTCCACAACACTGGAGTCCAGAATCACAAGGATGACATATGAGGACAAAGAAAACAATTGCATTTGGGCTGGGTTTAAGTGGGCAGCACCTTGTCAGAAGACAACCTGGTCCTGGTCTCCTCCTAGCAACTACAGAGTCTCAGAATAAAAGGGCTGAAAAAGAAAGGAGGTGGGAAGGAAGATATCCCCTCTGCCCTTGATGGTTAGACCAGGAAAGACAATGCTCTTGGAGGCATCAAACGAGAAGTAAGGCCCAAGACTTGGTATCAGTTGAGGTATTCAGACAAAAGGAGATGTGCATTTAGGAGTAAACACATCCACGAAAGGCACAAGGAAAAATAATACTAGCAGTGAACATTATGAAGCAGCAAATCTGCTGTTGGTCCCAGTGCCCAGACACACAGCACCCTGTGGAAGAGTTGTATTTCAGGTACTGTCCATCTTGCTGTGCTATCCAAAAACCTTTGTGCCATCTGGCTTCGAGGCACCAAATTGAACAGCTTTCCTGGCAGGGTGAACAACAACAGCAAAAACAGATGAGCAGGGTCAGACTCAAGCACTGATCTGCTTTATCTCTCACTCTCCAGATGGATGCCTGATCAAAATTTCCCTGAGGGGACCATGCCAGGTCCTCACCAATTCCTCCTTAATCTGTCCTACCTGGGCACATGTGGAGCAGGCAAAGTGAGACCCGTTTACATTGGGCCATACCTTCTTTATTTTAAAACAAGCGAACAGAACAAACCCAAGCCCCCTAAAACCCAACTCAAAAAGTAGATTAGGTGATGTTAGCTGCTTGCTTTCCCTGTGACACCCCTTGCCATGTATCCCTGTGTGTCACACATAGGGTCATCTACTGTCCAGGACAGAATAGCTGGGACAGTTGTTCATCTCTATCAGAACTTTTATATGCAGTAGAGAACAGGGTATTATACAGATCAGAAGACTTACAATTTATCCCCAGCTTTCTTAATGATGAGAAAGTAACAGTCTTTCAGTTCTGTCCTCTAAAATACTTGGTAAAGCTATTTTTGTAAAGCAGTTTGAGCTTCTTCAAAAGGAAAACAATTACTGGACAACTATAATAGTGATGCTCCTAGGTAGCATTTATACTGTAATAAAAATGCTGTTTTTGTGTAGGAACATCTGTTTTCTCCTTTGTTTCCTGGACTAAATTAAAACCCTCATCTGAAATCCAAACCTGGAATTCATCCTCACTTTTGAGATGAAAAAGAGGTGAGTTGTCTCCTTATCTGATTATTAACCAAGTGGGCAAAAGAGCTCATCTCTTGCCTTTGGAGTATTCCTAGCAGGCGACAGTCCTTTCCATACTGTGAGAGACTGTCCTACTGGGTGGAAAAGCTGTCTACAAAGACCATCATGGAAAGAGATGAGCACTGTAAAGTGCCAGCAACAAGGGCTAAATTGCTAATTACACCTCTTGTAGACACAGAAATAGGAAGAAGAGCAAGCCAAGCACTGCATTGTTTTAGCTGGAGAAGTATCTCAGATTTCAGAAGTTGATATGTCACACTGGAAACCCTGAAGTATTTTCAGACCTACTATGTTCTGATGAATATTTTACTCCTCTTCAACATTTGCTCATTAGTAAAGGACCACTAACATCTTGTGAGTGAATAGTTAACCTAACTACTTATTACCTTCTGCAGGTCATAACATTATTTCTTTGTTGATAGCCTCTCACTTATAGTTCTTAACCATTCTCAGTAGTTTCCATGTGAAAGGGAAAACAATATTTCCTGCATCTTCACTTATGTCCGCAGTTGTTTGGTATAGAATCATGTAATGAAACTTATTTACATCTTTCTGGGAAAAATAAAAACATGCCCACATTGTGTAGACAGGCTTTCCCCCACAAAAACATATCTATTATCCAGGTTACTTGCCTAAGAAAAAAACATTACTGAAAAAAAGATGAATAGAGTTTATTTCTGATCTGAATGCTGAGAAACTTACACAATGAAATCTCTCCCTAATTCAGAGTTTAACTATCATTAAAGCTGAGGAAGACCTACTGAAATTTAAGGCCTGAGGCATTTGAAAAAATATTGGTTTACTGACAATTAATTAAATAGAGCAAGAACTCCTGCAGAACTCCTCAGGATGTCCTAGTGATGTTAATGGAAGTGGACTTTCATTCACTGAAGTGGACCAGGTTTGTCTCGTGTAGATCTGCGCCCAGTACACATTCTTTAATAGTGACACAAGTAAGTGAAGCCAAAGTGCAACACTATTAAAGGTTCACTTGAAACCATCAATCAGACAGGCATGACATGCACAAAATAGATCTCTGCTTCATGTCTTGGTGAACATCATCAAACACCAGCTGAGGCTCACATTTACAATAAAACCTGAAACCAGGTGAGTATTGCACACCTCTAATGAAAAGTCCTATTGTTGCTAGCTGTTGTTGCTGAAATGAATGACATTATGCTGTACTAACCCATTAGGACAATATTTAGAGTGTTAATTAAATTAAAAATATGCCATCTATTTCTCCGCCCACCTCATGTAAGAATTTACTCTGATTCTTTTAACACCGAGGTGCTCTTATCACACCTTTACAATTGGTAGTGATTACCTGTTTTTCCAGATGCTTTGTGAAGCAATGCAGTGCCTTTAAATATAATTTTTAGTACCTGGTAATTCTAAGTGTAAAAAAATGTATTGTGACACACATTTTTCTCCTTGATCTCATGGACAAGTGGTGTCGGGAGACTCTGAGGCATTCAACGCATCCTCTCCTGGATCAAAGAAAACTCACATCTGCCTCTCAGCTTGGCACGGTCATTTAAAACATCCCCTCCCTCCCCCAGCTCCAGAAAACAACTCTGAGGCAAAACCCATACACAAAAGCCATTAGAATTTGTACAAATTAATTTTTGTTGGCGTTTAGAGCAAATTCCGTGGAACTGACCACAAATATTTAAAATGTCTCTCCTGGGTAATGGTAGCACAATGGGAATGGAAGGGGGAACGGTGCACACCTGGATATACAAACTCCCCAAATCAAAGGGTTAAAAACAAGGGATCATTTGTTCTTAATGGATACAAACCCCACATTCACCAAACAGCTGTCGTGAGACCTGAAACAAAAGCTTGCAAGTGGCAAGTTTTAATGCAAAAATATGAATGAGAGGGAGCACAAAACATCTCTGATCCTCACATACCTTAAAGCATTAGACCAGTTCTTTTTCCTCGCAATGGTAACAGCTCAGGCACTGAGTCTGCCTCCTTTTGCCTGGCAGGTTTGCCTCCTTCTTTCAAACAACCACAGCTGACAGACACTGCCAGAGCTGAGCTGTGTCAGCTTGCACTCACCATCCTGCATTGCTGGCTGCACATAGAAGGATATTAGTGCCTGCTTTGACCACTGTAGTTAAACACCTTAAAGCCTGTAAGTAAACTTGCCTGTAAATCAAAAAGGCAGAGAGTTTTCTCATTTCATCAAGGGTAGTTTTACTGTCTGCTGTCACCACAGCTGTCAGCAGGATGCTTGACTGCTCTAATTGTCTAAGGGCTCATTCCCTCACCCTAACTAATTGTTTAGATCTGCTAATCTGCATCCATCATCTGTGAAGGAGCTAAGGCTCTTCTCATCTTCCAGTTTATAGGAATCGGCTATAGTGAGTCTGTAACAGGATCTGCAGGGTTTCCCTGTTGCTTGCAGTCAGCTCAGTGATGTCCTGTGAGCTGGTGAGGATGAGGAGCATAAAATCTGTAGGAATCAGTAAATCACAGCAGCCACTCAAAGCGTGACCTAACAAGAAATAACATCACAGTAAACTGCTACAGCCCTCTGAAGTTGAATCCAACTAGGAATGGATAGAGAGTGTGTCAAAACTTTAAATTACTAAGCCCTTAGATAGATCTCACTGTATTTGCAATGGTGTGTGCTTTGTTAGTGTTAGGTATGAAAAATTAATGATGTGAGCGCACATTGCTTCTGTATATCACAACCTTTTTTTAAAGTGATTCATTGCATTGCAAAGGACTTTCATCTCCACTTATTTATACAACTTTCATACAGTTTGTAGCACTTCATTCAGTCAAATATTTATCAAAATCCATTTAGACCCTTTTCTGCACATATTGTTTACATATGTAATGTCATCCTTTTTTGTGACTTTTCTTGCCTTTTCTTGGGAAAAAGAGAAAAACCTTGGAATTAAGGCTTGGGAATTCTTAAGCTTTTCTGGTAATTCAATAAAAATTTCCCTAGAGTTAGCGAAATACTTGTTGTAATTTATACTGAACTGAAATTATCTGAACTCTATAAGCAGAATTCTGGCTTAAGTGAGGACCATATACCAGCTGGCAAATCCCAGGCTGCATCTGTTACCAGTCACAAGTTACCAGCTGCTGATCCTGCATTATTCTACCTGTTCAGACTAAAGGCTTGGTCAAATCACAGAAAATTATTTTTGTAAGTTAGTGTCAAGGCTTATTTACATCTTCATATATTTCAATGTGCATAACCTTTAATTGTGGTTCATCACACAGGCCTGCTACGAAGCTGGCATTTTGGCATCTCTACCTGAAATTCATTGCAAATGTTTGCTCTGGTTAATTGCCAAGTAACCTCTTTTCCCCTGTTTCACCTGTTCTCTTCTGGACACTGTTTTCTGCTCTTTCCTATCCTTGTTGCCTTCTGTCCCCTAGGCTACACAACACAGCTGCCTTGAGTGCCTGGCTGAGGATGCTAAGCCAAACTGGAGAAGCCACATGAAGTCAAGCAGCAGCCCAGCCTTGCTGCTGGCCACAGACATGCTAGTTACCACCTACAGGGATGGAAAGGCTCTTGCCAGGCTAAGGAAACACATGAATGTTATTTAAGGTCTTTGGCCTTTGACACTCTCTAGTTCTTCCAATTAAGTACGTGCAAGCACTCAGGCATAACCGCAAGATACTTGTCATATCTGACACTTTTCTTCTACAGGCTCCTTCTTTACAGCAGTTGGAAACTGCTCCAAGGGGCTTTCAATCTAGTCTGTGCAGATATGTTGAGCCCTGTGTGGACGAGACACCGAAAATTCATAAAACTCAGTATAGATGGATTTCTCTGAAGGATTAAAGATTAAATTGAAAAGAAATGCGAAGGGTGGGAAGGAACATTCCCGGTTTACAAACAGACAGTGTAAATGCTTAAATGTCATACTTATAAATGTTAAAATTAAGGGTACTTTAACATATGTAATTTAATATATTCCTCTATTGATGACTAAACCAGGTAGGGTTTGCTACATTTGCTTAAGTGAAAAAGACACCATAGGGTAAATGAGCTCCTAATCTCAGCACTTCAGCTAAATTTCTGAATTGTGATGGGATGACTTTTGCCCTAAGAGATTAACTGAATTGGTCTCACACAGGAAATCTATGGCAGAGCCAGGAAGCAACTTTACTGCAGAGCTTTACTTCTACGACAGGACCCCATAAAATCAGTAGCCATGATAGCCAGGAGATGACCTGTTCTCTCCCACGTTCACCACTTCTCTGTAGACTTTTATTTTCAGGGGAAGTGATTACAGAAAACTCCATAAGACCTCATTCCTCATTTTATAAATGTTCAAATCTTAATAAGGGCACAATTATGAGAAAGGAGGTTTTAAATGAACCAAGTCTGTGCCAAGTAGATGAAGGAATCTTTGAAGTGATCCCACCTTTGATTTATGTACTGGCTAAACCTTGAGTTTCAATCTAGATTTCCTCAGCAAATCTCTTAAATCAAAAGTTTCATTGCACTGCTGTTCAGAAATTAATCTGACTGTGAGACTAAGGGGGAAAATATTGTACCGCAGAACAGTAAACTGCTGTAACTCTGAAGTTAAACTGAAACTAAAGAAAAACATGCTTTGCCTTATTAGTGTGATAGGGCTTTAGCCAGCCCACAACTTCCCCCTGACTTTTGGCCTGCACCCTTTTTCTCAGGGACGTTTCTGATTTTGGCTAAAGGTTCACTGAAATAAGCCCTCTCTTCGTGGCTGGAATCACAGGCTCCAATCAGCCTAACATCAGGACAGAGCAGTATTTTAGATTGAACTTATCCAGATATTATTGGTATATTATGTTTCATAATTACTTTGGATCTTTCCTCTTCTTACCGTAGAAATGTATTTTGGCTCCACAGTCACACAGTCCTGACACCTCAGATATAATAGTTCCTACAGAGCCATGAGGTGGTTGTTGGTCTCTTTCCTTTATGAACCCAGTTTAGCAGAGCATTTAACAAGTGTTAAAACTCATCCCCCTTCAGCAAAATGCACTTGGTAAGCTGTGCTTGACCTCAGGGCAGCGAGCCTGATGCTGAGGACTAATGAGCTCTTTTTGAGCCACTATAATTGCATAGTTTCTGGAAAGCAAGAGAATTGAGTTTGTCTGGCAGAGGAAGGACCTGAGCCCAGTCTTTCCCTCCTGGGAGAGTGCCCTTACCATGAGGGCATGTGAAGCAAGATCAGTGCTATTTGGAGTATGGGTCAAAAAGACCATTACAGGACTGACCTACATTCCTAAATCTAGTCAAAAACTTTAAACTTTGAATCTTAGACATGCTCAGACAAGATACAGAAAAGATTTCAGACACAGCCTATTTCAGGGTCCTCAGCATGTTGTGGGTGTCTGCAGCTCTTCATGTTTATGAAATCCTTTTTCCTGTCTTTGCTCTCTGAGGTCTTCTCCCAGAGCTGGGCTCTTCAGTCCCTCTCTGGATCTGATGTTCTGGTACCTAAGGTCTCTGAGAGTAAAATGATAACTACATTTTCAAACTATCACTCACAGGGTTGAAGGCAACCACACAGAAACCGAAGACTTGTACTATTCAGCGAGCAAATACAGACATTTTAAATTAACATTTAAAATTTCTCTAGCGAAATAGCAAGTCAATAACTCTTGCAAATTGCCTTTAATAGTTTCCTGTGCCAGTCTTGACATCTATAGTAAATGGAAAGGAATTTTATTGTACACGTGAATAGATCACTTGACATCAAGTCTAACCAGCAGAGGGTTCAAAAAACTCATTGTGAAATAAAAAAGTCTGTATTTAAAAATCAGAGAAACCAACTTGCTTCTATCAGATCCAAGATTAGTTGAGGGAAGACACAAGATTATTTCTGAGATAATCAAAGGGATGATCTGTTCAGTGAACCAGATGTCCTCTGCTCAGGCTGGTGAGGGAAAGAAGTGTCATCAGAAAAAAGGTGCTCACCTTTTGTGAGTGTAAGGAGGAAGGGCCTCTGTAGGAAATGGCCAGGCACGGTTCTGCTGCTGAATTTGGCATGAGTGCTGGCTGCTTTCTCTAAAAGACAGGGAATGGGAAGAAATAGCAGAGAAGGAAAGGAATCAGCAGGGGCAGAGGACCTTCACAAAACATGACTGAATATTGCAGCTGTGCAGCCTTTGATCAGAAGTCAAACTGCAGAAACATTTTGTGCCATCCCCTTATGGGAATAAATGTTGAAGACGTCAAAAGAGCATAGTAACCTCTCTGGAGCATGCTATTGCACCAGAGGGAGGAGACTGACTTCTCTGTTTTATTAAATTCTGCTTTCCTGTGAGCAGAGTGTCTCTTAAGGATTCCTTGATGCTGTTTCTCTTAGGATTGTATAAATGCAGTAAGATTTCTTTTCAAGTCTTCTCATATACCACCTGCTGCCTTCCAAACTGGTCAGTGTCCTCAGTTGTTATTACTGTGGGAGAAACTATATAAGAAAAATGAAACACATAAGAAAAATGAAAAATTTGGGAGACATGATGGCTGGAACAGTTGTGAGATACAAAATTCTTAAGGCTGGTGGTCGTTTTACGTGCAGGACTCCTCTGTGCAGTGCCTTCAGTCACCATTGCATGCTGTTTGCACACTTTTGATGTTATGTGTATTGCTGAGATGAGTGAGGGTTGTTACACAAAGTTTATTCATTCTTAACTTATAAGTGCCTGGATATAAGTTTTCATGACAAATTAAAACATGTTCGACTGACACAAACCCATTTTTTTCTTTACACATATTTCCTTGTGTTTCAGTAGCAGCAAGTATATTGGTTAGAGAACCCATTTTAATGGCTTTCTTTTCTCATGTGCAAATCTAGTATTATTTTTTGAAGTATATTTAAAAGGCACAGGGGAGTAGAGGAGCACCTTGCCTGGATTAGCCAAGGCTCTGGTTACCCTCACAGCTCTGATGTCTGCCATGGCTGCTCCATGAGGGAGGCAGGAAAAACTATCTCACATTTGAAAAACAGGAGAAATTTTGAAGTGCTCTTTCCACAACTCAGTTTAAAAATAAAGGAGTTGAAACTCAAGAATACTTAATGCTCTTGTCACCAACACGGTAACTGCCATTTTGAAGGAGCACATTCCCTGATGTCTGGAGAAAAGAAAAGGAGAGGAACTGCCAGGGCTTTTGCTTTTCTGTTGGTGTGCCCTGACAGCATTTGGTGTCTTACTCATGCATCAGCAACATAGTGGCCCTGGATAACTGTGGTGAGACCTCCCTTCCTTGGTAGATCCGGTATCTCTCAGGGTGGTGAGGCACTGGAACAACTGCCCAGAGAAATTGTGGATATTTTATCCCTGAAAGTGTTCATGGCCAGATTGGATGGAGCTGTGAGCAATCTGATTTAGCAAAAGGTGTCCCTGCCCATGGCAGAGGGGTTGGAACTAGAAGATCTTTAAGGTCCCCTCTAACCCTACCATGCTATCCAGGGGAATCAAAGGCCTAAACCAGAAGCCCTGTTTACCAGAAGCTCTGCCTGCAGATATGTGCCAGAATCTGCAGCCAGAGCTCCTAAACAAATAATCACCTGCAGTTAATTGTGTCATCAATAGAGATGAGTCAGATCTATACCAGACTACTTTCTTATTTTGGCCTACTTTGGCTTATTTCTGAGCAACAGAAAAGCTACTCATGGCAAGGCAAGAGGCCCTGATTCAGTGGAGTATGCTCTGCACTGGCTGAAATCCCTCTGGATTCCTCAGCACGTGGGTGCTGGATGCAGAGAAGATTGTGATGGGCCGAGTCACCGTCCTCAGAAGTCCTGATGCTTTCTACAGGGACGATCAACTTCATCACAGATCTGGGTGCTGTTGTGTTCCTATGTGATAGGTGTTCAGGTCTGTGAAGGTCCTAGCAGTTTATTTCTTATTACATTAGTGGCATAGCTCAGTGTAAATAAACAAAGCCTTAGTTTCCTGGGAAAAATGATGCTTACATAGCACTTACAGTTCTCAAAGAACTTCTGTTCGATCTCCACACTAATGTGGTTTCACAAGGAGACTGAGATTATTTTATTGCCCCAGGATGCCAGGAAATTTTCATTTGACTTCCTCAGATCTCTAGGATAAAAGTGGAACAGTAAAAAAAGAATTCCCTTTGCTGTCTTAGATTTCTGTTCTTCAGGAAAATATGTTATGTTTTCTAAGATCTGATATTCTGTAGTTTATTTTTAACTTAGTGACAGTATTATTTTACTTTTTTTTTTTCCACAGAGGAATATCTTGCCCTCTGTTGCTTCCTGCTCCTGGCCTTTTTTATAGGCTTCTTTTTCTGTGTGGAGTGTAGATAATGCTTTTCACACTTCATTGATTTTACTCAGTGTATGTTTCCTGCCTTTGTAGAAAACAAAGGAGTCAATAACCCATAAAGTGCAGAAAATATAACTATCATTAATAAACTGCCAAAAAACCAATAGGAGACCATTTGTTTGGTAGTGTCATGTGAAAGGTTTGCTGCTGGTGAATAAGTTATGCCGTAGCAATCTGATAGCTATCAGGGGGTGATATAATGAGCATGTGAGAAAGAGCCACGTGCTCTTTCACAAGGAAAAAAAAAACCAACAAAACCCAACCAAAAATCCTCCCAAAAACCCCTAAAAAAACACACCAAAAAACAAACATCAAAGGAAATCGACACCCCACATTTTAACCCAATATGAATGTCAAGGGCAAGTCTTTCCAAAAGCTTTATCCTCTTATTCAGTTAAACTAGGTTCTAATGGCATGGAGACAACCAGGAGCACTCAATTGGCCTGGTTTGCCTGTGCAGCACAGGAGCATTTATGATACTTGCTGTAGAAGTATCAGGCAGTGGGAAACTTTTTCTCCTGCATCTTTTTGCTCTTCCAAAGGATTTTCCTTTCCATTCTGATACAATTTTCTTCAAGCAGTAAGGATAGCTGGTGTAAGAAGTGGCACAAGCATCTCCAACAGAAGGATTGTGGAGGGATGGGTCCCTGCTCATCACCTCAGGCCATTTTTAGGTGACACTGTGTTGCTGAGATCCGTAGGTTTAGAAAAAAAGCCATTAAAGCAGGCCATATGTTTGGGAGACAGCTTGGGAGAAAAGCAATATTGAAGGTAAAGAAACCTAAACAAAACTCAACAAAAATCCCTTGAAGTTGGGTGATCTGGGATATCAGTTTTGGAATCCTTACTGATCACTACCATGCAAAACATCTAATTTTTCTCTACTGCAAAACAGCATTAAGACAAAGGTTATATTGTCTTAAAAATACTATCCCATGTCAGCAATTACTGGTATAAATCTACACATGATCTATAGTTGCTGAATCTCAGAAAAACTGTATTTATCTTGACAAATGGTGTTCTTACTTGTTAGGCTAAAGTCAGAAAGTTCCTGGATTTCTCTGTGCCCTTCTCCTAAATATCAGTTCTTCACTGAAGTATTCATGGATGTACAGATCTCCTGTACTTTTGGAGGTGAATGCCTCCCAGCTGGCAGCAAGAAGAGGTGTGTAAGCAATCTGAATGTCTGCCTGGGGTGTGAGAGCCTGACAAAGGCAAGGTGGGTGGCTTTTCTGCTCATGGGGCTGGGGGAGAGAAGTGATGGCTTGCAGTGAGGGGCACGTTTTTGACTAAGAGCTTCAGCAGTCCCCAGAGATTGGCCTCAGCTTTGCCTTTTGTTCCCACTCTTGATGTCAACCCAGCCCTGGGCATCCATGGGTGTGCTTGAACTCAGTTGTGCTTGAACACTGAGAAGCAGAAGACTGCTCTGTGTCTGTTCCCATCAATTGAGAAATGCACAGAAGTACTTGGGATGAGATTAGCAGAAGTAGTCACAGCTCTCTTTAATTCCCTTCCAAGTTAAATCTCTTTGCCCCTGGCCCCATCAGGCCTGGAGTTAGCTCAGTCAGGAGCGTTTCTAACAGCTCTGCTCATATGCTACAGACAGAGGCTTTCAGCTTAATACAACCAAAAAGGTTTGCAGGTTGGTTTCTTTTACAAAAACACACTTTTTATTGACTTAAACATTCTCCTGCAGCTACACTGTGCTCCTGTGTGGTCACCTACCTTGTGTCACAGCCCAGACCAGAACAAATGATGAATAGCGAGCTTGTAAAAGAAACATTCTATTCCCAACAACGTGCCAGAGCTTTTCCCACATCCCTTCTGCAACAGCGTGGTGAGGCAGCTGAAACCTCCAGGACACAGACCTGTCTCTCCAGGTGTTGTTCTACATCATGTTTTGTCCCATTTCAAACATCTGAATTTGTTAATGCAGTAATATACGGATTCAACATCTGGACTTTTGCAAAAACATGCGAGACCAAAATCTTAGGTTGTAAGAATGAAGTACAAAGGTGTATATGTGATTCACTCACATTCTTTCCTGTTTGTTTATGGTTTTGTTTAGATTTTATCATTTTTATACTTTTTGTGTAGTCCTTTTCCTCAAAATGTCTGCTGGATTAATTACAGATAAAAACTGAAGTGCAATACTAAAATTTCCATCTGTGTTTTCACAAGCCTTTCAGAGACTAAGTTGCACAAGAAATGAAAATCCGGAGCTTTGCCCTAATAAGAGCACAATCCCACCATACCTAAAATCCATGTCAGGAACGAACTCTTTCAGATCTGATTCCTCTGTGCACCCCTCATTTGTGTACAGAAATGTCTGGGTCATCTCCTGTCTCCATCCAGATTTATTAGCAGAATGCTGCTGTGGGACTTCTTGCTGTAACACCAAGCCTGCCTGCACATATTCTGTTCTATTGACCATTGAAATCCCATTATAAGCTACTTTCATTCCTCTGTTTTTAAGATATGTTACCAGTGTATTTATTTGGTATTGCTAAAGGAACTCTATACAAAAATCTTTGGCAGTAAGACTGATAGAACCTAATATATTACTTACCAGACTGTTTAAAGATAATATTACTTCTCAAAGGACTAGACTTCTTCCAGGCATCATCTTTTGCCCAGTGATCTCGTTATCCAAACAAGTCTATGGCTTTGAAATGGAAATAGTGTCTTCTAAATAGCTGTATTAGGATTTCCATGAGCCATGAAAAATCTGTCCCTCTATTCTTTATGAGGGAATTGAGTTCAGCATGTTGCATTTCTTGAGTACTGTGTTTGCTTCTATATTTTAGGAGGTTTTCTCTTAGACAGTGAAAAAAGAGAAACATTTCAATGTACAGATGAATGAGGCATAAAGTGAATAGAGCACAACATAGACAAAAGCTTAATATTGTAATCACTTATCTAATTTGACCATTAAATTAAGTGGGTTTAAAGTGATAGACAAAAGATCACTTCTGTGCCAGATAAATCTCCATCAGAGGCTAAGATCTTACTCAGGTTATGGTATTAAATATTACATTACTTTGTCATGTTAACGTTTGCTCAGACATATGTTCTTTTCCTTCAAAATCTTGCTGGACTTCTTATGCCGTTTTTATAAGACAGCCTTGACTCTGCACTAAACCATGCCACTAACACGTTACTTAATCTAACTGGCACATTGTAAAATTTTACACATGCGCTCATCCAGATAATTACACAATTAATTTTCACTTAGTACAGCCGAAACGGGGATAATGAAATTTCCACTGGTGTACTGTTACGTCCGGGGGTTAGAGGTCAGCTTCCTGTTTGGATAAGGGTGAGTTTAAAGAGGATTTCTGACAGTCTCCTTACTTCAACTGATTCTAAAAACATTGCAATGGAATTTCAATTTACAGCTAAGTTCAATGGAAGGAGCAGATGTTGGCAGTGTGCCACTACCATTCTGAGAGCCCTTTCTATGCAGGTGTAGTCAAAAGTCAATGCTCTTCATCCCCCTCTTTACATGAAGGTAGAGTTAAGCTGACACTTGATATTAATTTCTGCAGAAATTTTGCTTTGCAGAGTTGTCCCCAGCCTGAACAACTTTTTCCTGTTGTGATTTTGTCGTTTCCAAAGGAGCACTTTCAGAAGAGGAGAGCAGAGCTCTTCCCCCTGAGGATGCGTAGTAGGAAAGTCACACAATAAAACATGACCAGAAAGAACTGAGATAAACTTCCAGATCTTTGACAAGGCCCCTGCTCTGGTACCGAAGTATAGAGTGGCATATAAACCCAACAATGCTTTGATAAGTAACTGCAAATTTTGTGACCCTAAAATAACAACGTTTCTGATTCTGGTTATCCATCAAATCTGGAATAAGAAGTTTAGTTTATTGTGTGAAGTGCCTACACGTGGGTATTTGCTGTCACACAACTTTTCTGTCTATAGATCCCCTCAGCAGGTATGTTCCTGTCTGCAGAGCTTTATTTTCTGTTCCTTACCATCCCAGACAGCTGATCTCAGCTAGGGGTCATGCTGGGCAGCTGATGAGCCCCCAGACACTCCTGTCCTCTGACTCCTCCACGTAACCAGTGGCCCGAGGTAGAAGGGAGCGCAATGGTAGGCTCAACCTTTGGACCAGCCTGTCCTGGATTTGCACTGATGCACAGGACTGACCTGGCTTGCAAGAAGAGCAATGTTTTTTAAGAGATACTGCAGCTCAGAGCCATAGGGACACAGCTTTTGCTCTCTCCAGGTTCCCACATCACACTGGCAGAGGCAGGAGGCTGGTCAGAGATGGGTAAACTCACCCTGTCTCAGTGCCAACCCAAAGTCAAGTCCTTCCATCTCAGAGCCAAATTATGGTAATGCTAACATTTCCATAATGTCATGGGCTGTGGGATTAGGTCCTAAGGGCAGAACACACTGTCAGCTCTCAATGAATGTGTAACATATCTGAGCACATCTCTTGTGAACAGCAGCTTATTGGGATGTGCATTTTTGTAACCAGGGCCTTGATCACAGGCTGGAGTTGCACCATCCCTTAAGAAGTGGAAGAATACAATTACTTGCAGAAGAGACAGGTGTTTACCCAGTCACTGATTTTGTGCATTTCCTCTTTCTCTTTCTGTCCGGCTTCTTCAGTGGATTTTACACCACGCGGTTCAGAAAGCACTAGCACTTCTTATGGTAGGCCTTGTTTCTTCATTCTCTCTTTTTCTTCTCTTTTAATATCTCTCAAGTTTTGTTTGGGTGTTTTGGAAACTCATTTAGTAGTCCTGCTTTATTCATAACTTCAAGTTTCATGCTGTTTTCTTCTATTTCAGTCTCTTTGATGCACTAAACATATTTCACATGTTTTTAAGGCTTCAAAGTGTCTTAAATAATATGCTCTCCTTCCTCAAGTAGCTAAAGATGTAACTAATAAAATCCCTCCTCTGTAGACCACACCTTATGTTGTCAGTGCCTAGAGACCAGCTTCAGACACCTGGAGCTACAGATGGATGCATTATACAACCCTGACAGTCAGACATGTCTACACATTAATAAAGAAAGATGGAAACCCTCCAACTCAGATATTTCAAAAGAAGAATAAAAATTCAGTTTTACTGATCCTTTGGGGGAAAAGACACGTGAACTGAGTTTACTAAAGATCCATAGACAATCCTTTCAACATCAAGGCTTACTGTGACAGGAAAGGGCATGTATATTTTACAAAATGAAGGAGATGATGTACTACACTACAGACATTGCTGTTTGTTGTTAGTCCTGTCTCAGAATGCAAAGCTCCAAGTGAAATCCCTATGTGTGACATTAATTGGGTGGTCAAGAATATAGATATTCACCTCCAAACAAATGCAAGCAATACTTTCATTAATAAGTTTGGTATTAATGATCTCGATGATGTTGTTAACTTGGAAAATATTAATTGTATTTCTAGGTTAGTAACTGAACATAAAAAACATAACACCAATAGAAAATTTGTGCATTAAGAAATAGTACAAAACCCACTCCTTTTTCATTTTCAAGTTAGACCACCTTTGTTCCAACAGGGAACCATTTTCAAGAAAAAAAGTTGTGTTTGCTCTACTGATTTTGTTCTAATGGGCTTCTTCTAATGCTCCAAGCATTAGAAATAGTACCCTTTTTTCAAGAAAGCTGCTAATATCAAAATAAAATTATATTATACAATTGTTAGTCCTGTAGTAGAAAGTAATAGTATAAGAATGCACTGTATAATAATAGCAGTAATTTAGTGACAAGCAATATTATAGTGATGTAGTATATACACCCTTTTAATCATCTTCAGTTTTTTCCCTAATGAACAGCACTGCAATCCCTTCTCTGCAGAAAGGGATACCCTTGGAGGGGAGGAGACATGGGAGGCCCTGGCACACAGCTGGGGAGGAGGAAAAGCACAGACGTTTCTTCTCTGCTCTCTCTGCTCAAAATTATCCTGCCAGACAACAGAACTCAGAAGTACCCTGGATGGAGCCATGAAGCATATTTGGGATGAAGAGTGATCTGAAACACAAATTAGCCCCTGCTACACTACACTACACTACACTACACTACACTACACTACACTACACTACACTACACTACACTACACTACACTACACTACACTACACTACACTACACTACACTACACTACACTACACTACACTACACTACACTACACTACACTACACTACACACCTCCCACCCCATCGCCCTCCTTGTGCCCTTCAGAGTGATTCAGTGCCTTCTGTGATTCAGTGGACACCCAGCATGGGAATCAGAAATCCACCTTCCTGTTTCAAGCATTCAGTCAACAGAGAATGATAGTCTGGGAGGAGAGCTAATTATTTCTTCTCAGGACAATTAATTAA
The DNA here is from genome assembly GCA_013398075.1 of Notiomystis cincta. Classification (NCBI taxonomy): domain Eukaryota; kingdom Metazoa; phylum Chordata; class Aves; order Passeriformes; family Notiomystidae; genus Notiomystis; species Notiomystis cincta. The sequence continues at coordinate 55,047 of VZRX01022141.1, read as the reverse complement.
AATAAAGAAAGAATTGTCCTCCATAATTTTCTATCAATTAAACTAAGACCTCAAAACAGTGTGTCTCAGTAGCAGCCTAAACTTGGACTGCTGATTCCTAGTGAGTTGAATCCCACCACTACATATCTGTCTTTTTTTTCACCTTATCTTCTTAGCTTTACCAGCTTCTCCCTTTGGTCCAAGCAGGTAGGCTCCTTAAAAGTCCCTGCAGAGGTATTGTCTCCATTCCCACTTGAAAAAATGATCTTTTCTTTAAGGCTGCTACACCCCACACACAGTTTAAAAGGCAAAATTAACTACAGCTTTCCTGACATTCATGCAGCAGGTATCCTGTCCTCCTGAGGATTTCTTTAACATTTCTTGCCTTCAGTGCAGGGAATTCCTATGCGCAGCTGCAGTTTAATGGTATCTGTAACAAATTGCTATCTATTTTAACAGGTGCTCCTCCTGTTGCTCTGCTCCTCCAGAGTTCATTCATTTTCTTTCTCAGGCACTTAGGAGATGTGCTGATGAAGGTACAATCTTTTGCCAGGCAGACTATTTAGTGGGAACAAATTGTGTGATCATAATAAAAACGAGTAGTTATCCAGTTATCCATTCATTGAGACTACTTCACTCACAACAAATTGTCTATGTTTATGTGTCCCTTTTTGGTTAGAAATAAATCTTTCTCATTTGCCTAACTTGTCCAGATTTTAAAAGTCTGTTATTTCTGGCATTCTGATGTCTCCTTCTTTTTCCTCTACAGCTTTACCTTTTATTTTGTTTTCACCTTTTTTAAGTGTTTTTTTTTTTTCTTTGTTTTGTTGGGTTTTTTTAAGGGGATTTTCTTCTTTCTTCTTTCTCTCTTTTCTTCCTTCTCTCTCTTTTCTCTTCTCTCCTTTAGTCTGTTAGTCCTGGAGCAGGTCTGTGTGTGAAATTCTCTAATATCTCATTGATTGCATCAGTGTTTTCAGTTTTGTTTCCCTCCCAAAGCTCAGAATAAGCTTTAATTTTCTTTTTGGTATTTTGAGGAAATCTACAAGGTAATAAAACCCATGTTCTCCATCTACAGCCATTTATGGACTTCAACATGGCATTCAGAAAGGGTATAAGGGTATAAGAAAGCTCCTTCCATGAACTGCTTTTTGGTGGTGCTATCTTTGCAAGACTACACTGTGCTCTTCTGGCCCTTGATAAATGAATGTGGAGAATGGAGAAGACTGGATGGTGCAGCAAAAAAAGTGGGAGAGAAAATGGCACCCCAGGTTCCCACAAAAATCTCAGATCTAGTGCAGAATGGAAATCCTCCCTGCAACATGAGGAAAAATTGAGGAGGAAAAATTGCCATTCCCCTTGCATAACCCAGCCAAGTTAAATTATGAGTAATTCAAATGCTTAAAATACACTGGGTAAATTTTATGGTTCTTTCTGACACACCAGTCTCAGGAATGACCACAACATATTTTTGATGTTGTTGTGGTTTGCCCCTCTCTCTTTTTAAGGCAAATTTCTGACAGGATCATAATGTGAGATCCTTCTGTCATCCTGGTAAAAGCAAAATTTCCACTCAAAGCAAAATTCCCACTAAGCACACCTGAACATCAACCATACCTACCTTGCCTGGCTCTGTCAGAAGTTGGGATCTCTTAAAAAAGATGGTGAACACTGGGCAGTTTGAGGACAAATGTTGGGGGATCCTTGGCATCCCCACATGCTCATGTCTGACTTCTGGGGAACACAGAGCTGCTGTGCCTGATGCTCAGGAAGGCCAGGCAGGCTGAAATATGGATGTACAAATAGCAAACACCACTCATTTGCTCATGACAGGAGCCAAGCATTTGCCAGAAATGCCTCTGCAACTAATGAGCATTTGCCCTAAGTCTCCCTGCCAGTACAAAGGAGAGGAGAGGAGAGGAGAGGAGAGGA
>VZRX01022141.1:0-53076 GCA_013398075.1 Notiomystis cincta | reverse complement strand
AGAGGAGAGGAGAGGAAAGTCCCATAAGTGCATGCTCTTCTCTCACGACTCTTATCTTCCCTAGGCTATTCTTTGGGATAGCTTTGGAGGCAGGCTGCTGGCTCAGAAGGACCTTGGGTTCATCTAACTGATGTTCTCAAGAGAACAGCTCAGATAATATCCCCCTGTGGTGAGCACTCTGCTTCTGATAGATCTCAAATACATTTTTATGCTGCTTCAGGGCATAAGCTCTCTATCTAAAGCAGCAACTGATCTAAAAATGGGTTTACTTTGAACAGACATCTGCAGCTTCTCTCCTACTGCAGAGACAGGGCACTGGGGAAAAAAAATATTAGATTTTCTGTGTATTCATTCTTGAAAGACAGACCTTTTTTTCTAACCATAATTTAGTTTTCATATCTTAACTTGGTCAGTCGCTGTTTGTCATAAGAATAGTAAAAACTTTGAGTCTAAATTAACACCTTTAGCTTTACTTAGTGACAAAAGCTGCTCATTACTCCCAAGTAATTTACTAACAATATTATTATATGAACAAAAAAAAAATTAATGTAATCTGGCATTTATGACTTCCACATAACATCAGTTGCTAAGGCAAGAAAACAACAAAAATACCCCTTTTATTCAGAAAAATCCTTAAACTAATAAGCATGTTCCTAATATTAAAATCAAGTCAGCGATCCTATTGACTTTCATTACATAAAATTTATGACACTTGGATGTAGTTTAATAAGGTCATAAAAATGCCAGTTGTGGTATCTCATAATACTTTTTATAAACTGGTTTTACAGTCTACCCTTTGTTCCAAAGTTCAAAGTGACAATTGAAATGCACAGGTTGCCCAGGGGTTCAGACTTTTTGCTAGAAGTACTGACTGGTGAATACCTTAATTTCTAATATATCTATATTTTTTTCAAAATCTCAGTAATTGTGGAGAACATTCCTTTCCTCCAGATGTGCCAAAGCTGATATTTTTCAATTTAAAGAAAAATATCAATAATTCAGTTAAACGAACACTTTTTATTGCTATACACTTTTTTCTTTTTCCTTTTTCCTTCTTCTTTTTTTTTATATGAAATGAAAACTGTGCAACATTTATTCCTAAGCAGGTCAAATTCAAACAATACTTCTAAGTGCTGTTACAATAGTGGCATTATATTGTCCCTTGTCAGCTTTCAATTACTTCATCCACCTAGCTGATCACTGACTTATTTCCTGGCTTAGGTAAATAGGACTTTTGGTGCACTTCCCTTAAGTCATTTCAGAGAAGATAAATTAAATAATGATTGCAATTTAATATTGTGATAGTGCTAAAATATTTCCTTCAAGCTTCAAGTTTGACCACAAGTTTCCAATAATATACTTTTTTTCACTTGCTAGCTCAAACCTGAGGTTTTATTAAATTCTACAGCTGCAGTCAGTATTTATGTTTTCATCTAGCAAATTGGACATTTTAAATAATAAAGAGCATGAAGTTATATATATAAACAGATAACACTTGCAATTCATTTAAGGTGGAAACTTTATTTAAAATTAATAAAATTCCACACAATATGGCACAGAGGTCCAAATTCTTAGCTCATTATACTGAAGTAAATCTGGGGAAAATCCATCTAGTTTGTTGAGGTTATTCCAGGACCATAGCCAAATACTCAAAGCTTCGGCCGGGTATATATTCCTCAGGGATGCAGAGCCCTCTGTGCACAGGGCCCTCAGTGTGCAGAGGCTGGTCCATCCAAGGAAGGATGGCCTGTTGCTTTCAAAGATGGGGGTGAACTTTCTCACGTAGGGAATCCAGACATTTGAGGAGATTTTGCAGTGAAGATCTTGGTCCTGCAAGTTCCATGGTTCATCTTCTGCAGGGAAAATTGAGACTGAGGAGGATGTAAAAGTATGAAGTACAGCTTTAGAGGCTGACCCTGTGGATAGGTACAGTCCTCATTTAACTTTGCCCTTGCACTTTGATGGTTCACATGTTGTTCTTTCTTTAGGAGAACAAACTGATGATCAATAAAGTGTATAGTTTGTGCCAGTAGCAGAGAAATGATGTGTGGAGTTCTCATTTTTCACTTTGTTAATATCATCATTGTTAATATCCTCTTCTATTTACACTGGTTCTGACCATGTCTACACTGAAGAACATTACTGCAGGTTTGGAGTAGAGAAGTTCTGCCTGTGATATGTGTCCAAGTAGAGGAGCTGCTCAAGGGGCAAGAATGGACCTGTGTTAAGAAATTCCTCCCATTTTGCTTCAAAGGCTCCACAGTGTCTTGTCTTTAAAGTGATGATAGCTGTGTTTACTTGTTCTGGCCTTGTGTGTGATAGCTTGTATGCCAGGTTCATCTCAGGTGTTAGGCTACAATTTTCCACGAGGCAAATTCCCAAGTAGGTATTTCGAGACAGTGGCCAATGAAACACTTTAGCAAAAATATGTTTGGTTAACTAGCTTGGATAGAAAAAAAATTTTTGCAGGTAAAGTTCCTAGGGAGACAAAGTACTCTCCTGTTTTTTATAGGAACTTACAGGATGATGCTTAAGGACAAAACGTCATCCTACTGCGCTGACACGATGCTAGCTCAGCTGCAGGCTCTACCCACTCTCAGGAGTCTGCAATATTCCTGGGCCAGTCAGAGGTGAGTGAGGGACATACCAGGGACAGGACAGCAGCAGCTGCTCACTGGCAGGTTGAGCAAGGAAAGAAGACAGCTTAGGTCTTCCACTTTCAGACATTTTTTTCCTATGGAAGCATCCATGCTGCAAGAACACCAGTGGGCAGAGGGAGATTCATCCTAGAGGTGGTCTTTGACAATTTGAACTCTGTTGTTCCTGAAACCCATAGAATCTTCCAGTTTTGTCTAAGAGCCTGTAGGTGGTTTTAAGATGGGTGAATAAATAAATAAATAAAAAGAAAAAAAACTCAACTCCCAAAACCCCCAAAAACTATAGAAGAAGCATATCCTGGGAAAATAACACCATCATCTTACAGCTGATCTGATCTCTCCCCTTCCCACTGTCCCGCAGGAAATTCTGACTTTATGTTTATTTTCCTTTCTTTAAGATACTAACTTTAAAAACAAAAAGTAAAGGAATCCCAGTTGCAGCCAAGCTCAAGTCTCACAGAAACAGTTCAACAATACATAATGCAAAGGATTCCAGCAGATTTGCAAGTAGGAGGCTAAAATAAGACAGAAGGCTAAAATAAGACAGAAAGTATCAGAGAGAATTCTGCTATTTACATGGATACAGACCTTCTACTGATGCTACTGTAGAAGTAGAAACATAAACTAATATTTAGATGTGTTGGGCCAAGTTCACCCCTGCAATAATTGTATCCTAAGTGTCTAACAGTGGATCAGATCTTGGAGATACTTGACATATGAGTAAGGAAGCACCAGAATGAAGGATATCTTCATCAAGCTGACAAAGCTGAGGGTAAGTCAGGCAGTAGCAAAGGAGGGGACTTGGACCTCAACTCTGTGAGCACAGTCACACCTTGTGCTTGGAAAGTTCAGGTCATCCTCCCTGCACTCCCCTCCAGACTTCTGAGAATCCTGCCTCCTCCCTCTGCTCTGCACAGAGGTCAGGGACGCCTGCAGAGAAGTGGTAGCAGCAGAGAAGAAGCAAAGAAAGTAGCCTTCCTCTTCATAAGAAAGTAAATTTATTTTTATGGATAAAGGAGTAGAATGTTTCTTGTTGACATTGAAGAGCTGGGTTGTCTGCCTTGATGGCCAGAGCACATATCCTAACTCCTTCTCCAGGGCACAGGCACCCTTTCAGTTTGTTGGTAATAAAAGTCTGTGAAAAGAGATTTTCCTCCATCAAACAAACTCCAAGAGGAGTTATGCATGCATAAAATACCTCTCTACTATCATTTCCATTTTCTCCTTTGGGAAGATTCAGCATTTTGCAGCCAAAGACCCATGATCAGCAAAGCATCTGGCCTCCTGACTCCCCATTTGAAGTCTAAATTCCAGCTGAAGTCAGTGGGGAGTTTAAACAGGAGTTGGGAGATTCAATATTTTGCTAAGCATTGGCTGCCAATATCAGTGCACTGCTTAACTCATAAACTATATTTACAATTATTGCTCATGTTCATCCACTGACACATTTCAGGTGCTTATAGATGCTTCTAATAGTATGCCATAAATCACCCTAAAGAGCTGGGATACAATTTTTAGAGTTCAAATGGGAATACTTACTAGATGTGAGTGTTTGGAGGATAAGGACCTATTTTCCAGAACAGGTGCTTAAATGAAATGATGAAGTCATTATAGTTGAGCAACTTAATACAGAGAAAAAGCTCACATTATTCTAGTACCTATAGGGCTCTAGCAAAAATGCCTAAATTAAAACTATGAGAACTTATTAGGCAGGAGTATTAGATTTGGCATTTCACTTGCAGAACATTTTGCGGATGTGGGAAAAGAAAATAACTTCTTTTTGTGAACTTTTTTTTGCCACCTGGAAAAGTTGCATGGTTTTGACATCACTTCCCCTTTTTTTTTCCTGCATTTGAGTTTGCTTCTTTCCTATGTTGCAGACCTCTTTAGTGCTGTGAAAATCGTGGTTTGCTCTTGAAGCAGGCATGTGTTCAGGAAAGTACAAAATGTCTCTCGTAAAGGCAATATAGTGCACTCTTTGTGGTCGAGAGTGTGGGAAACTCCATTCAGTTCATTTTCATGACAGAAGCACTGAACCACATTAACACAGAAGGAAGATGTAGAAAACGTTTAATGGCACTGCAAGGCTTTGTTTACTCTCAGCTAAGCCTACACGGCTTCCAAATGAGCCCACTATGCAACGTGACTACATAAGGTTAACTGCTGGGTACATTAAGCAAAATACTCTCTCTTAGATGCTTGTTTAAGTCATCATTTCTGATCATTTATCAGACTTAATGTGCTACAGCAGACTGCAGGTCACAATGTGTCATTTCCAAAAGAACTTTGACTTTTCCCGTTCCAGGGTCAGGAGCCGGTAATGTTTAGCTGAAATGACTGCATTGCACTTCATAGCTTCCAGTATATCCACTGAGGCTTTGGAGAGATATTCTTGGTAGACCAGGGTACTGGCTCCAAGTATTTGGGCATTAAAATCTGAAGGAATTGCTTAAGTACAGGGACTCAACTGAGATTGAAGCTGGCTGCAAAAAAAAAAAAAAAAGCCCACTTCATTTGTTGGAAAAGATCATGAGAGGTACAGGAAGGATAATTGTCTTTCCAAACTGATAGTGGGAGTTCTCTCTGGGGAAAAAAACTCAAAACCAAGCACACAACCCCCCCTACAGTATGAAGGTTATTTACATGGTATTTGAGAACAAATTGAAAAAGCTTGGGGTACAATTTTGGACATGCCATGTGAGCATTTCCCCAGTTCAAGGCAAAACAATAAGGCTATTTATCTGGTGAATTCTACAGCTAAGTGAAGTATTTACAGCAAAAAAAATTCCTTGATGACTTTTGTTCTTATTTTTTAATTTAGAAAGTATGTGCATTTTTGAGATCTCTGATTCTTTTAACAGCCTGGGGTCACACTGATGGGGATTGCACAAGGATAAGATGGGAATCAACAAACATCTTCTGTTGTCTCCCATTTCCTTTTTATATCCTGGGCTATAGCCTGTTTTCAGCTGCCTTTGTGGCTCCATAGAAGACAGAGTAAGAGGAGTGGCTGAATTAAAAACATAAATCACAGGAATAAGATGATATTCTCCAAGTATCATGACACACTTTTTCCTCTGTACCAATCCTGTATTCACATCCTACATGGATGCACAAATATTGTAGGTGAAGATTGAACTACTGCACCTATTATCTAACACTTCTCATTATAAGAACCCACTTTCAGCTGCTAATAATTTTACCAGATTTTCAGCCATTCAGAAATGATGATTTTTCTCTCCAGACATATCTTTTTGGTATCAATTGTTCTTTGGAAAATTTTCAGCAAAGATGTTCTGGTGTTTCTAAGAGATTTGGGGAGAATACATTACTTTTTGAGGGCTAAAAAAGATTCTTCAGATAATTAATTGACAAGCACTGCCTTGGGGAAGAGGCCTGAGATTTGCATTAGGGATGTGCCTTTCACTGAACCTGTGACAATTTGCTTAAATAATGAAATATTTGAATTACCTACTTCTTCAATGTGTGCTTGCTGGGTCCTCTAGAGCCTCTGTCTACTTCCACAGAGACAGACAGCACCAGTGAGCCCACAGAGGGTGGTTGGGCATGTTCCCATCTTGGACTGTGGGTGCAGGACCCTCTCAGCTAATGCAGGAAGATGTAGGGAAACTGTTCTGAAGTAGAGCAGGAGATGGAAGATTAATTAGGAGGAGGGAGTGCTGAGAACACCATGCTACAGCATGCTGGGAAGATAGGTTCATCCTGGCTTCTCCACCATTGCATTAGTGTCATGGAAGTCTTAAAATCTTCTTAAAGTCTTAAGAAAGGAACATTCTTATATTTGAGTTCTTATGCAAGCTGGTATACATTAGAGAGGTCCACTCTACAAAAGTTTTGGAAGTGAAAAAATATAGACTAGACACCCTGACCCTAAGGGGGATTGAGAGTACAGTCAGAAAATTGTACCCAAAGTTTATTTAGAGGACATTTCATAACACTGTTTATTCAGGGGAGAAGGGCAAGTTGTTATTTTAGGTTTTCAGAGTTTTTTGGTCTCCTAAAAATTCCTCTTTTTTTCTGTCTTAGTAATATTCTACTGCAACTTCTTGCATTGTAGCAATTAAATAACAGCCATCCTGTAATTCTGCAGGTCTAAGAGAGACTTTAGATTTATAAGGAATCTGATTTGTGAGTAATCTAAAACACCATCTTTTTGAGAACTATGAAAGAAGCAAACAAAAACCCCTCATTGATGTTATCAGGAACATTTGCTTCCTTTTAAAAAGTGGTCATTACCCTTAAATGGGCACATTTCAAAAGAACATGAGGAGATCCTCTGTGAAGATTTTCTAGATCAGTACTGTTAGAAAAAGTTTCTTCTCTCTCCCAGGATGTTCGGAAACATAAATTGTAATTTGCAAAGGTAAAGCTTGAGAAGATAATTGCATTTTAAAAGCAAGTTGCATCTAAATATCTCAGTAGTAAAGCTGACTTTCTTGTCTGTGAAGGAAAAACTTGGTGAAGAAGGTAATAAGTGAATTAAAAAAAATCTAATTAATACAGAAAGGAAAAAAATCAGACAAAATAAAAAATCCTAGATAACTCCCACATTTGCTCATTCTTTTCTCCTCCCAGGAGTTATAAACAGTACAAGAGAGGGTTGGGATTTTCTTTTAAATTAAATATTTACTATCAGCACAGAAGACATATTCTTTCTTCAAAGAGGATTCACTCATTGGTAAATGTATCACATTAGTGTTTGAACAGTTTATGCACTGTTTGAACAGTTAGAGCAAGAATTTGTGAGAATGCTTAGTTAGAAGGGTCTAAATTCAGTATCCAGAGAGCGAGAAGGAAGAGGCAGGATCAAGGAGAAGAAAAGGCAGAAATTAAATGAGTCGGTAAGTCACAAACTCCTTCTATCTTCAAAAAATCTTGTCGTTATTTTTAATACTGATTGTTTTCCACCAGGTAGAAAGGGGCACATGAGACACAGACTTACAGAGGCTTGAAAGAGTCCTTGAGGTCCAAAACAGTCTGAGATGTCTGCAAACGCCAAGAATAGTCACATATTTCTAGTTGTACCAGTGAACACTTGTGTGCCACAGTGTTATCCCAACAGGCTGAGAAAGGGTCATGACATGCCTGCGTGTTCGGTATTGTTTGTTCATTCCTGATATCCACTCTGAGAAACACAAGAGGAGCTTTATTACAGCTGCATACACAGAGTGGAGTTCTGAGATCTCTCTGTGCCTGAGAGGAAACTGAGAGGAGAATAATTTTTTAGCTGGTAGTTACACTGGCTCTAAAATTCTGTAGCTGAGCATTTCAAGGTGAAGGGAAAAATGTGTTGCATTACTTCTGTTGCTTTATTAAAATATTAACCCATACTTGCCAGCTGCTGGGACATATTTTAAGAGTTAAAATGCCATATGAAAATTAAATGAAATAGAAAATCCAGCATAAATCAGTTCCAATCCACAGGTTTACATGAGGGAATTTAAAAAAATTTCTCTCTTCTCTCATTCAAAAAAATGGACATATTCCTGTTCCCTCAAACTTTCAACAAAAGCAAAAATAAAAAGAAAAAGAGAACCACAATTTGGCAGAAAGCAGGACTGTAAAAGTTCAACCTTATAGGTGAAAGTTTTGGAAAGCTATGAGCAAATGAAAACAGGGGCTTAGCGTGGAAATGCATAGGCATCCTTAATTACAGCTGTTGGTAGCTCTCCAGCTCTATTGCAAACGACACATGTTGTTTCTGCTCGGAGCCCTAATCCCGTCAGTGGATGTGTCAGCATGGAGCCCTGCAGCTGTGGCGCGTTCCCCCGGCGTCAGGGGGACGTCTCGCGAGCAGGAGAGTCTCCAGCGCTTCTGCCTCCCCCATGGACGTCAGCCTGCAAACGCTGGGAAGTCGTAAGAATAGAAATCTGTGAATGGTGCTAATGTCTAATGTGATTAGTGGAATTCCAGTGGTGTTCAAGCAGTCGGAACTGAACGTGGAAGCAGCTAATTAATTCCATGGATTTAGGGACACAGCACTGGCGAGGATTTGGGGTCGTATATTACATATACAGTGCATTAATAAAAGATGAAGATTGAATGATGAACCACCCAAGCTGTGCAGTAGTCCCACAAGAAAGTATTATCTGGAGCATCTTGCTGAAATTAGTTTTACTGAGAAGATTGGATTAAAGTCTGAACTGTATGTTTACTGGCTATTGTTAAAGTCAGTATGAAATCACTGACAGTTAGAAACTTCCAGTTACGTTTATGGCCGTGTTATTTCCAGAACACATGCAAGAATCATACTTTGAAATTATTGCAACATCGTTATTGTGGGTCCAGAAGCCCAGTAAATTCGGGGACTCTTGCAGGAAGCATGTTGTAGAGGGGACTGTTGGGCAACCACATCGGATACGAGTGAATAAGGTAATCTTTTGGTCCTGATTTACAGGAAACCCCATCTGTCGTAAAGATTACTCAATCAACTTTTTAATATATTGAAACAAAATGTAGGCTAGAAAACATCTCTAATGCAAAGCTACGGTCCAAGTCCCGGTGAGTCAGTGGAGGAGAGGGCTTGAGCCTGGCTGTGAGAAAGGGAAGAAAGGAAAGGTAGAGGAGAGCAGCACACAAGGACACCATCCCCTGTGGACCCTGTGCCCCCTAGCATGACAAAATGACCCAGAGGGCACATAGGAAAAATGTGCTGCTGAAAAGTTGTGCATACTCCAAAACAGAAAGATGGAAGGCTTTTACCCTTGTCAGCACATGCTGCTGGCTACCAAAGCAGGCAAACAAGCACTTCCTCATTTTCTCCTTTGATAGTACTCAAAAGTAATCTACAAGTTTGAGATTACCAATAATTTGGCCAAAATCAATAGCAGGTGGGTTATTTCCAACTGTGCCTCATTTTTGAGTTTGTACAACTTCAACACCTTTAATCTTGTTAGTAGTGACAGGGAACATATTCCTTTTACTCACTGCAGCCTCTTTATATGGCCAATCTGGGTTGAACAAACATTAATTAGTTAATAGTTGGGTAACACTTTAAAAACCTAAAGTCCAATATAAGTGCAAAAAATTATTATTGTTTTTGAGAGCCAAACAAGAATTTATTTGGCTCCATTGAAAGGAGTTGCTATAATAAAAATGTTAAAAGTATGGTTTAAACAAAATAACTTAAAGTGTAAATTAAATAGGCTTAAAAATATCAGGCTCCCTCTTTGCATACAAACTACCACAAAAGTGACTTGAGTAACATTTTGAAAAAATTTGCAGAGTATGAATTGCATTCCAGTACTCACTCTGCATCTTGAGAGCGATTACTAATAGTCTTAGCAACAACATAGGAACATAGGAAGTGTGTATTTGAAAGATGACTACTGTATAATTGCCAGTAAGTTCTGTATCCAAGCATATGTTAATGATTTTTTTTAAGAAAGAATATTCTGAGAGCCCCATGAACTTTTATATAGCATAATAGTGAAACAGAAACACTTTTTCTGGTGCCAAGTTTCTATTAAATCAGTCTTTTGGAAAAAGAAAAAAAATTCATCCCACTACAGTAAGAAGGATTTTAATAGAAAGCTTTACAATGGTTCTGGCAGGGGATGTTCTGAAATAATGAAAATGTATAGAAAAAGCTCCAACCTTAAACAACAGTGGCAGTTGATTAGCAAAGCTGAATAAAGATTTTAAAGAGATTTCTATCTTTGTTTAATAGTCTTCTAGGAAATCTGTTGTATTATAGTTGCTCGTTAAAAGGCCCCAGCTTTCAGTGATTATTGTTCACCATTGCTATGGAAGGAGGCAATCAGTGTTCCTCACATCTTCCCTGTAATCTGTAACATCAAGAGTTAGCCTGGATCTTTCACATGACTTAATGAGGATTACATTTAAGGAAAAAAATTCTATTGAAACAAAGATAAAATAAAACTGATTTAAATCCAGAACTTGACACAAGATATTTACTGTCTGAGTATCTTCACAGCTGAAAGTTGTACAATACTGTTTTTCTTCCTCCCACACTAGGAATTTACTGTATCCTCTAAGTTGTTTGGATTCAATTTCTCTAGTTTATCTCATTCCTGTTCAAGGCTCTGGATCCTACTCACGTCCCCAGACTCGTCTCTGTATTTTATCCATGAACTGTTTCATGCTGATCACAGAAGCCTCCCAAGAGCATTCCAACACACACGCTAAGACATTCCCTTTGTGAAAGCTCCACATTGTGGTTTGCCTTGTCCTTCCTGTGATGCTCACTGAGTATTACCTTCACAAGGCACAGTCTGAGCCAGAGTGAGGCAAATGCTGGTTGTTTTAAGCAATTCTGGGCTTCGTTCTGCAACCCTACACTCTTGGTGGGACTCTAAAATGAGAAGATGGCAGGAAACATGGCCACTGTGACCAGCACCTCCTTCTCCTCCTTGCCTCTGTCTCCTTCATGGTCACAGCACTGAGCTCTCAGACCATCCAGACATGGACATTTTAGGTTAACACAGTGATAATGTTGGAGAGGACATTGAGAAAAGCCTTCAGACAGCAGCCAGCAGGACCCCAGATTCCCAGGGCATGTGACACTCTTCTGAGGACCTGATCCTTATTGGCTTGTACCCTGTCTCTTCCAGCTGGTAACTGCAATCACATGGTTTTGCACACGATGGCAGGAAGTTGTTATTGTCACCTGGGGAAAGTGAAAAGAAGGTAAGAAGGGAAAAATGTAAGAGGTGCAAAGCCATTACATCACATCTGACCTCGTTAGTTATTTTTGCAAGTTATGGTCCAAAGATGAAGAGGAAGTGACTCACATCAGGTTTCTAAAAGCCTAAAGAGAAGGTAGATTTTATCATATAATCTATAGCAGACTGTACTAAGAGTGGTCAAGCTGTACTTCAAGTGAACATGCCATTGCTCAGGATCACAGCAGAGTCTCAAAATGCCTATGCCAGATACCTATGGGAAGAAGTCATCTGCACCATGAAAAGGTGCTCAGGAAAGTTGCTTATGGTGTTTGAAAATGTGCTCAGGAGGTGTGCAGCCATGCAAAGGTGCTACATCCAGAGATGCCAAGAAGCCAAGGCCCTTTGTGACACCAGTGGAGCAGCAGGCTGTGTACCTCTCTAAAAGCAGGACACTTCTTTGGGTACTTTGGCTAAGAATGGAGGCAACAGAGATGATCACCTGTGTTTGAAAACCATTAAGTGCTTAAAAGCAAATATACAATGTGTTTTGTCAAGAGATTATTCTAGACCTGAATTTCTGACTTCACGATATGGAAAATATGAACATGAAAAAGTATATAGCTTTTGGAAATCTCTGGGGGAAAACATACAATGGCTCCACGTGTTCGTATTGAAATGCAACTAAAATTAGTGTTTTCTAGCAGTTAAGGTCAACTCTGAACTCTCACACCTAAGAAATGCTTAGTTCACATTTTAAAATGGGGATTTTAATGCCCTGTGGTACTATTCTTACATTTTTACTAATGTATAATTCTTTCTCTGCTGTTGAGCATTTTGTCAGAGACGTTATACTGTGCAAAAGCTCAAGCACCTCTGCAGTTATCAAGGTTTCTGTTTTAATATGCCTTGTTTTAAGAACACAAAGCACTCAGCTCCTCCTTTTTCTGTCCTTTTTGCAAGCTACCAGCCCCCAGAAATCTTAGAAAAGTTTTTATGCAGTGTGGTTTGGGAAAAACTAATGTGAAGGAGGTTGGAGGCCACCGGGAAACATTAATAGTTCTCCTCAGTTGTGTTTTCTTTCAACCGTTAGAGCCTAATGAGAGCACTGCTGTGAAATTTTGGATACAGTTTTGACAAGGCTGCGCTGATCCATCAATGAGGCCTCCTTGCTGAAATGAACACCTCCAGTAAGCTTTTAATGGCCTTTGTAAACAAACAGAATAATTCCCACTAACTGCAGAAATGAGTTCCATATTTATTTGTTTTACTTCACAGCTCCTATTAAGTTGATTTAATAAAATTCGGCACATAATGTTTTTTTAAAACAAGCCTTAAATAAACTGAAACTGGGTACTGAACTCTACATGGTGCTGCCAGTATGAATGGGTTCAAAAGAGGCCATAATGCTCCAACAGTCCCTGCATGGTGACACTGAGGCTGACACTCCATGAGAAAATAAAGATGGTTTTAGCGTGCCTGAAATGCAGCAATCAGACAGTAGCCACTGGGGGAGCTGAGTAGCTGATGTCCCAAGATCTCTGGCTCAGATAGGTATCCTACATCACCCAGCTTTGTTTGGACCTTCCTCAGTTGACCCTGAGGTTCTTGTCCTTTTTGCTCCCTGTTTTAGTACCTCATGGTCACATTTATGGATGAACAGGCCCCTTATCAGCCCCAGCCTTGTGTTTGCTTACAACAGAAGGTGTGACAAACTGGTTGTGGATATGAGCATAATTTCTGAGAGCAGTAGATATTCTCAAAGGGAGCCCAGTACCCTCCTCATTCCTTAAGATCTCTTCCAAGGAAGAGAAGAAATGTGAAGATCATGACCCAACTATTCATGGTGAAAGATGAAGACAGTGGGGAAAACCCTATGAGTTTCAGGTACACTGAGAAGTCATTCAGGATCCAGAAACAGAGCTGGTGCCAATAACCCAAGGAAAAGCTCTTTGTTGGGTACATTTGTTGCTGCTCTGGGCTTTATACTTTTCATTTGTTTGCTTCTTTTTCCTTGTCATGTTGCCAAGTGTGAACTTGTCTTTATAGGGACAAAACCAGAGTGTCTGGCTGTAGAAGAACTTATGGAACAAACTGACAAAACACTCAACCAGAAGTCATCAAGGCTGGGCCATATTTAAATGAAGTAAGAGGTAAAATACCTGAATTACTAAGGGTTCTGTGTTTTAAGCTCTTGCTTAAAATTTTACTGATCCTTGAACATTGAAATGAGGCATATGTGATGCTGATTCTAAGAGGGTTTTGTGAGATACTGAAGAAATACAGGCCTGGAAGCATCATGGCCATGCCAAGTAACCTGAGACAAAATATAACAAAAGGCAGAGTTAGAGGACACCTTATGAGTTCCTGAGGAAGAGTTAATAACAATTTTGCACGATGAACTCCTGCCTGAAATATCAGTTAGAGTCTTCCAATGATGTCAGCAAGCATATGATGATTTGCTTGATGAATGTGTTATATTTTCAAAAGATTTTCATAAAAATCCCTAATTTGGTACTTTAAAGGCCACTAAGTGCTGTTAATGCAAAAGTAAGGTTGTTTAATGGGTGAATAATTGGTTACAAAGTAGAAAAAGAAAGGTAAGAGCAAATGTTCAGTTCTTACAATAGAGGGAGATTATCGAGGTTTTTTCTCAGTGGTCTGTGCTAAGAGGTGAGTTGTAAAACATTAATAGGCAACTTGGAAACAAGGTGGCAAATGATTATGCAGGATAAAGCTGGAAAATTATTCTTTGTAGCAAGGATTCTGTGGGTTTGTCATATGCCCTTGCTCTGTATGGATATATGGGTTATATTATTTTGTTTCTCATCTTCTTACCCCTTCACATTTTTCTAATAGCAGCTAATATATGGTACTACACCTTGATGAGCAGTCATAATAGACCATCCATAAACCACTCCCCACAGAGTGCCTTGATTCCTATGAGTCAGTGAACAGCTTGGATTGTGGGCAGTAGGGCTGGCCATGGTTCCAGTTGAGTTTCTGACACTCATTTTGTCCTCTTTCCCTTATAAACACCATGTAATATACAGAAAATAAGTAGCATCCAGATTAAAAAAGCAGTAGCCTAACCTTGTCTTGGCCTCCTAGACGCCCATTCCCTCTGCAGAGGGGACACCTGCTGAATGGTCTTCTGGCTTATAGGAAAACGGTTGGCTACAGAGCAAAGAAAGTCATCAGGAGCAGCTTTCAGATGATTATATCAACTGTCTTTCCACCATGTACTGGCTGATGGCCTCCCTCACCAACCATTACCTAGATTTCTGTGAAATTTGTATTTTCCTTTTCTCTGCCTGTTCTTTGTCCCACACTGTAAAGCACAATCTCCTGTAGCCAAAACTTATTTCTCTGTGGCCTTTCAAAGAGATGATGTCTAGCAAAGCACTCAGTCACATTTATACCTTAAAAACTTACTGAAAGCCTGCTGGACTGTACTTGATTTCTATTGACCAATAAACAATGCTGCCCACACACTGAAGCCACTTACAGGGTCAGTACCATGCCATGGTACTCTGTTAGTTCAGATAGTTTAAGGTAATAAACCTTCAGTGTCACAATGTGAGCCAAATTTTTCCCCAGGAAGAGCTTAGGAGGATGAAGACATTAAGCTTAGGGCTAAATGAGAAGATGAGGACACAAGTTTACCAAGAGCTTCCACACATGACCTATACACTATGGGAAGAGGCTTTTAAAGGTATGGTCTTATTGATGCTGATACATTTAGATTGCTGTAGCAGATAAGTCATCAGATATTCATGTGCCCAGCTGACACTGTGATGCTGGAAAACTCCCCTGGAATGGGCAGAAAATAACTCCTGTTGGCTTAACTCAGCAAGTTCTGACTTGTGGCCAAGGGGATAAGCCCATCTGTCATGCTGTCTTTTGCCTGAAGCAAGGAACAACTGCTTGGACAGTGTGTTCAGCCCACACGGCTGAATGCCTCCTCTTGCCCATTAGCAGCCAGTGCTGGCCAGGAGCAAAACCAGCACTACTTTCTGCCTGAGGTGCCGGGAGAACAGTGGGAAGCACTCCCAAAAGGGGCAGCTCCAGCCACCGTGCCCAAACACTGACCTATCCAACTGGTCACACAGCATTGCCTAGCATTGCGGCTGTGTGGCTAGGCAGTGGCAGCTAAACTGTGGGAATATGCTGTGTTTCTATCAGGGAGCTCTGCAAATTATGGCAAAAAGGCCTTCTAGACAGTAACACCTGTGTTACCCATACAAAGGGAGAGAGATGAGCTCTTCTTGGTGAAGAACAGAGGCAGACGGATGTTTTTTCTCACCTCTTTCACTGGGTTTTCTCAGTTATATTTAAGCAAGCTTCTTCATTGCTCCCACTGTAAAATAAGAGTAATATTGCCAGGCTGCCTCACAGAGAATAAAATCTGGTATTAGTTAACTGCCAAAACCACCCTTATAACAAGTGCTGTGGAAAGGCAAGCCATGAATAAACAGCTGACTGTAGTTCAACACCTACAGATGTCCCATAATTTGTGCGTGATGGGGGCCTGGAAGAATTGTGGGAGGTGCCCATGAGGATCACTGCCTCATTGCAGGGCCACTGCCAGCAATGGGTAGAAGGACCATAGCGTCAAAGAGGATGCAGAGCTCAGGACACCCAGGAAGGTTTCCCAATTGAATTTTAAGAGGCAATTCTCATCCTGCTTACTTTATGTTTATGTAGGGTTTATTTATATACTCCTGTCCTACCACAGACTGCCCTGTGATTCTGATTTTCTGACCCATGCCAGAAAACCCCTCCTCCTTTTACTCAGAAAGGCATTGAAGCCCTTCCTCAAAGCTGAGCAAGGTTCAAAGTGCTTTCCTGAGCAGGGATGGTCTTCTAGCCAAAGCAGATTCATGTACTGGGGCCAGGATGCCGCGTTTCTCAAGGGTGACGGTCACAAAGAGGCGTTTCAGGGCTTGAAGGGAAAATTTATGAGCACAGTTCTGAAAAGGGAGCACAGGCAGTTCACTGCAGGCTCCACAAAAAAAGCAGCCCCACTTGTGTTTAAACTGGACTGCTCAAAATGAAGGCATTGTGCATGCCGCCAGTAAACAAAGAAAGAGATATCTGGAAGTGATAAAGCTTGGATTGATAAAAACTTCCCTTCTTCTAGATGGAGGCCACACATACTCTAAATAAAATGTGCCACTTAGGAGATGATTTGTGTTGATAAACCTCGAGCGCATTGTTTTTCCAAATGTTCTCTCCCAGTTGGGAATTTCACACTTGGGCAGGCTCCAGCCACGGCCTCATGAAGTGCCAGCCTCCTTTGCTGACCTGACCTGCTGTTGTTTATACTGCTGTTTACACATTTCCAAACAACCGATGCAAACGGTCTCTAATTGCTTTCGCTCATGGCAGCGGCGGCGGCCGTGTGGAGGTTCAGGCGGGCTCTGAAGCATTGCCAATGTTGTGCAGTTTGTTGACACAGAGCTTTTCCTGCTGCAGCAGCAGGTCAGGGGGAGGGTTAAGAGATGGCTAAAGGTAGCTGGGGACACAGCTCCTCAAGGCTGGGATCACCTTGTAAATAGCCAAGGGAACGAATAACCTGGGTAAGAATTGGTTTTCAAGAGACTTGGTCCAACCGTGAGACACACCTTGGATGCATCATTGATCTGTCACAGTGCTTGGGTTTGGAGCCATGGATGTCACGGAGTCAGAGCTGTTTTGAGGATCTTGGATGTGATCTGGATGCAATGCCACATCTCCCTCCCCTTTGAGAAAGGAGCTCAAAAGAGTTAAACAGCAGTACACTTTAGATTGTAATACCATTCTATGTGCACATTTCCTTAACACATGATTTGGAACAATACACATGGTCTTTGTGCCCCAGACATATTTGACTTTAACAGAAAACTCATATAGTTGTCCTGAAGATGAGGCACAAAGCCACTAGGTTGAGTATTATTTCTGGTTTATTGAAAAATATATTTTGTTTGAGACCAAGAGGTTTAATTAGTACCTTGGAAAGCTATGTAAACTCGATATAAATTATGAGGGTGTTGCCCTCTCTGATTTACTCTGTTTGAAAACATTGAGGGCCTCCAGCCTGCTTGAACTTAAAAATACTAGCATTTGTTTCCATTAAAGCCATATTTTTAAAGCTTAGACAGGGTGTGGGAGTGCTGATTTCCCTTGATTAGCCACAGATATCCCACAAGAAAAATAAAGTTCCTGAAACTTTTCTTTTCACAGTTTTCATTGAAAAAAGCCCACCTCATTGCTTCCTTCCTGATCCATCCCCTGATGTCCTCAGTAACAACACTGCAACACAGAATTGTGGACCTGAAAGTTTGTGAAGGGTTGTATACCTCAAAGGGTGGCCAAAGCACCAAGGGGTTACATAGCATGCAGCTAATTTTCAGACCACTGAGGCCCATAAGTTAGGTCTCCAACTCTCCTCATAAAAGCAAATATATCACACATTGGTTGATGAAACTGATTACACCAGACATTGGATTTGTATTCATTTACTAACGTGCTTGAGTCTGCAAAAGCAAACACGGGATGGTTCATGAAGGTGTTTCCAGAATATGAAACTATATCACTTAATGTCCACAAACAAAACTATAGCCAGAAAAGTGGCCACTCCAGCAAACCTGAAGCATTTTCATGCTATTTTCATAATCTTTGAGAGAAACACCATACATGGCCTGCTCTCTGTGCCAGACACTGCTATACAGGAAAGGGAGGAATAACAAGTCTGTTAGTCTGGGATAGTCAGCAGTATAGCCCTTACTTGGGGAGAAGGTCAGGAGATCAACCCAGACTACTTAATATCCCAGACCCTGAGCCAAGCTGTCTATCCCTGGACACGTTCATCTTAGCATTACATAATGCATGCAATGCGTTTTAAGGAAATGCAAGCTGTTGATGAAGCAAACTGTATGCAGAGCAAAGCCAATGTGTTCACTGCTATTGAAGTACAGACATGCACAGATGCTGCAAATGTGTCAGCATCCCTGAAGCTGCATCAGTGCAGATGAAGAAGAGCTTAACTCTGGTGTACTGGTGATGACAGCTCAGGTGCTGTATTAGTGATGGCAAGGACACCTGGAGAAAGAAGAATGGGCTTGGTCTTCACACCCCACACAGGACAAGTATGGCAGACAGCTAGAAAAGTGGCATTTTGTTGCCTGTATTTGTTATTCCACTTCTGAGCTGAGATATTCTCTGCAGAGGAACTGGAACGTGGCACGCACATCCCACACTTATGTATTTGGTTCCCTTTTGAAGGGCTCCCAGCCTGCCATGGAGAAGGTTCCTGCTGTGCCAACAGGGTGTCTCTGCCCTCCCAGGAGGTCCTGCTGGAGCAGCTCCACCTGCCAAACAGCTGTTGTTGGGGAGCTCCAATCCGTCACCCGGCCATTTCCTCTGGCTGGTTGGGATCCACGTTCCCTCCCGGCTGGCCTCTCCCACCGCGGGAAGGCGTTATCAGCCCCGTGAGGAGCGCGCGTGCTGGGACAGGGGGCTCATCCCACCGATTCAAGGAGGCAGATCTATCTTAACACTTATCTCCCTGTTAAAGCCTCCTCCCTCCCTGACAGTTATTTCTAGGCCTGTACTTCATACTCATCACCAGCACCAGGAGTGAACCTTTCCACAGACAGATAAGTGGCACCAAATTAAAGAGCATTAAATGGATGTCTTTCCATATATAAAGAGCTAGTAGCAATTTGTACATCCCGGGCATGCCAGAGATGGTAAAATCTAATCACTTTCCATGCTTTAAATGCTGTGTAAACATGAGGTAATTGTTCTTATATGTGAAAAATGATGTGTCTCATGTCAAGAATGTATCAAGACCGAATTTTTAGCTTTGTGAAATATTATCGAGCCCAGCCCCTGCTCAGCAAATCTTTCCAGACTCAAATAAGTCACTAAAGCAAATAAGTATGTTCTTATTTATGAGACTGGGAGTTTATCTTGATTAGATATAAAGGATGTAAATAATGGCTCTCTTGTAGACAACTTCTAACATAAAAGAAATAAACTATATATCTATGTGTTTTCAGTATATCTAAAATACACTCATCAGTCACTGCAAAACAATGAATGCTCTTGATAAATG
Source organism: Notiomystis cincta (assembly GCA_013398075.1). Lineage (NCBI taxonomy): Eukaryota > Metazoa > Chordata > Aves > Passeriformes > Notiomystidae > Notiomystis > Notiomystis cincta. Next base: position 33,673 of record VZRX01022141.1, on the reverse strand, counting down.
AAATGCATGCAGTTAATCTCATCAATTTGGCCCCTAAAAACTAAAAATCCATCTTTTCTGCCTTTTTTAGAGAGGAAATAACAGCAAAATTCACCATTAGTTGCAGAGTATAATCTATTAACATCAACGCTAATGGCTTACTGAATGGTTTTTCAAACCACTGTTTCAATGTCTGCAAGCATTTCTTCAGCAATTATTAAGATAAAGTAATAGGGGAACAGAGTTTTAGTATTTCATCAGTGCTAAGGGAATAACTAACAACACCAAACCCGGACCCCAGGCATGATGTGGGCACGACTGGTGGGTTTCCCCACCTTAACACTCAACCTTCAGGGACCAGATGTCTGGCAAAAGGCCTCAAATGGAGCAATAGTGAGGACAAGGGAGAAGAGCTTTCGAGTTCTTTCATTGGGGTACATTTATCTCTGACTTGTTTCATCATGCATCTTTCTTGATGAAAATTTCCAGCCATGGATATTGAGAGAGCATCTACTCTGGGTCACGTGGACAAAAAATTTGCCCTCAAGATAAACTGTCTTATAACCAGAAACAGGTGAAAAGAAACCAATGCACTCACAGTCTTCAGCTTATCATTGGCTGTGTGGTCTTTATACCATTTCACCAGTGAGGTGAAGGCTCATGTGCAGCCCAGGTAAATGCAGGCTCTCTTTCCTCTGAACTGTAATCTTGTTTGTTCCTTCTAAGCATTTTTCTCCCCCCATGGCATCAGTGGGGGATTCTCTAGCAGTTTTACTGTCAGATATCATCATCATCTGTGAAAGTCTTCATTGTCCTCAGTAAAAGGGACAGATCTAAAAAAACTCCAAACATTACTGGAAATATTCTTGGAACTGTTACCATCCTCCACCTGCACTGCAACAGAGCCTTATCTTCAGGACCAGACTATCTGCAGCTGCTGGTATGTAATAATCCATTACCTACAATGCCACATACCTGCCTTGCACAAAGCTTTGAATTTGGCATTTCCCTCAGCAGGGCTTTCTTCAGCAAGTCCATAACTGGCTGACAAAAATCTTTCAGGCAGCCATCCATTGTTTACATCAGGGATACAAGGAGAACCCCAAAGAAATAATTTCAGTGCAAACCCCTAAATTAATAGTTTCAGCGGTTAATGAACATCAGTGTGAAATGTCACAGAACATCTTTTGAGGGCTACCAGTTACTAGAAAAGCTTACTGGTAAGCTTTTACAGACCTAAAAAAAAATTCCCACCATTACAGACTTTCCATGCAAGGAAGAATTGAGCCTCTTCATAGTTTTCTCTTTGTTAAAATAAGGTTAATGAATTTATCTAGACTGTCTCATAAAACTCTTTTTCCAGATTCTCTGGCTTTTCTTCATTGAGCCCTATGAATTTTCTCAAAATCCTCTTATAAAACTGAAATTTTTGATCTTAGGTTGTATACATAGGCTTACTAACAGTCCACTTTAAAAATCTGGTTGCAGGAGAGCACAGAATTGCCTGTCTCTTGTATAAGCATAGAAGATGTGAAAAAAATTCAGAAATTCAGCCTTGTAGCAGAGCCAGGTGTTAGTCAGTGAATGTAAAAAATTAATTTCCTCTGGTGGCATTTCCAAGCTCTCATGTGGCCAGAAGGAATTTTCTTCCTCTCATTCCCTCCTCTTCCCTCCTTTTCTGCCTCTGTGCTGAAAGGCTTCAAGCCCTCCAGTTTCCTGGATCTTCTGCAAACTGAGGGAAAGTGTGTGAGGGAAAAGCTTAAAACATGATCTCAGAGGCACAGGCTCCTGCAGGCACCTCACAGAGATGTCTCAGCCTCTCTGTCAAGAACTTCAGCCACTCACAAAACTGCCTTCCATCCCAAACTGTCCTGTAATGTGTCTTTCTGAACTATCCTACCATGGGAGCAAGGGGGAGCATGTCACTGGAACTTCTGAGGAGCAAGAACTGGTCCTTCTGGTTGTTTCCCCTTTATGAATACGCATGAATTTATGAATATCCTCAGACACAGATTTTGGTTGGCATTTTGAGCTTTAGTAGTCTCAAATCCAATATATATTTACTTTTTATCCTAATAGTAGATATAGAACCAACTGTTTAATGCTGTCTGAGTTGTACTTGGCATATAAGAAACATATTACCTTTGGCCTGAACCATTTTTAAGAAGTGTGGGGAGTGAGTAGAGGAGCCACAGGAATTACATTTGTGTGTAGTGTTTAAGATATATAAATGGGGTGGAGCTTAAATCCCTGAGCTTTTAGAGATTATGCTCAGGAAACCATATTTTATGTGGTCATAAATAAAGCAAGAAAAATATCAACTTAACTGTGACATATACCTTTATGTGGGTATATTATGGAATTTTAATTATAATGAATGCAGTAATAAACCAATCCACCCTTAACAGCAAAGCAAAGCAAAGCAACCCCCCTCTCCTTTTTTGCTGCCCTAATGGCATTCTGAATCCCACAAATAAAACTGGCGAGAATACACATCCTGTTCTTATGCTGTTAAAAACTCTAGTTGTGGATTATTGCCGTTTCTTATTGTTTCAGGATTCTTTCCAAGTCACACTTTATCACACCAAATACCAGCCAGTTCAGGACTTTTAGGATAGCAAGGAATGTTGCAGTCAATGATCAGCATAGGTGAAGAAGAGTCATCAACCAGCACTCCATAGCAACACCAGAACTGTGCTGGCTCTTCCCTGCACTCCTATGTTGCAGGATCAGGCACAAGGACAATTTCTGTTGTGACACCTCAGTTCATAGCTCTGCACACACGGCAAAGTCACAGCTGTACTCATCTGCTCTGTGTCCAAATGCAGAATAAATACTCTGTGCCAGCAGCCCCAGAGAAAATGATGATATTTGCTGTCTGGTAGAGGTGGTAGGACACATTAATGAAGCCTGCTGAAACCTCCCTTTCCAAAAGTGAAAAAAATAACCATGAAGGTATCAGCAGGATCAAAACACACCACAATTACAATAGAAATACCAGTAGAATTGCCTTTCTGGCAGGTGTTAATGTGGGATCACTTCTGACAGGTACACCAGTGGTGACTCCAAAAACCTAAAAGTCAGAGCTCTTTATGTAAATATCTTACTACAATCCATTTTCTTCAAACTCCCGACCTCTAGAAATGTCTAAAATGTCAGTATTTATTGAGAGTCTGCTTTTGGGAGGAGCAATAAGAATACAGGACTTACCACCAGCAAAAGAATGGTGTCTTCCAACTTTGGCTCTTTTCCCAGCAGTGGGTTTCAATAGATTCTCAAGTGGGTCTCTGTAGATTCAGTTCAATAATCATTTATATTTAAAGCAAAACTTTTTATTCAGTTTCCTAAATAGTCTAGAAGTGTAAATCTTCTTAAATATTCCAGAAGTGTAAATCTTCTTAAATACCATACTATTGAGTGGTAATTTATTTTCCAGCTGTATGCAAGCTTTCTAAAACTTGAAACATTAATTAAGTTCAAAGGAGAAATCATAAACTATGGAAAGGGAGGCTCAATGATACTGATATCAGATCTCGATCTAATATGTTCTAAAAGGATACCAGGCATGGAGAATATGACCTTCCCAGGCAACCTCTTCTGGGCTTCATGGCATTACTCTTGGAAAGGTTTTCTCAAAGTCTGATCTTTCTTCCTGCAATAGAAGCCCACTGCTTCTTGCTTTGTGAATCACGAGGAATGGAGAACAGATTGTACTCTTCCTCTTTGTAACAGCCCTTTCTATACTTGGTGTATAATTTGGTGTGATTTTATGGGACTGTATGTTCACCAGGGACTTATAGTTAAAATGATGCTCATTTGAAGTCACCGGGTAAAAAACAAACGAAGAACAAATGCACATTTGTTTGCAAACAAAGATAGTGAAGATAAAACTGAGAATCTGCCATATGTTTTCACCAGCTGGAATTCATTCAACATTTTGTTAGTTCTGCACTTAAATGTGTTGTGAAGCTTACTTTGGAGGTCCTTCTCATGGGCTCTGTCACTGGTAAGAAGTCCTTAATCTATGGATGGCAAAATGCAAAGAGGTCTCCAGCAGTTGTCTTAGAGGGGAATATCACTAATGTGTTTCCCATTCCCTGTGCTGAAACCTCCAACACAGTGTTTTTCTTCCTCCCTTCTAAGTATTCTCCTGTGACAGACTGAGAGAGTCCCAGTGAGAGAACTGGATCCTTGCAGCAGGTTTTGGAAGTGCTTCTTTCCAAGTGTCAGGCTTCTTCAAGAATTGTGGAAAATCTGAAGTTGGTAGGGGACTAATTAAGACTAGTCAAACAGGATGTGGAGAATAGCATGAAAGGGCTTGTGAGGCTCTGGTCTAAGGCTGTGTCTGCACTGTGTTACTCTGTGCGGTACAGATTTATTCCTGTAATTCTTTTCATCACTGGGTAAAAAGCAGGACAAAGAAAGAAACAGCCAAAATGGAGCCAGAGCTGTTCTTTGAGCAAACTGAGAAAAAACCGTCTTTGTATACATGCAATTAATATCAAACCCAAACTGTTTACATAAAATTTATGAAACTGAGATTCAATGAAAGAGTGACTTCCTGCTGTGAATCAATTTAAATTCAGTTTAGGGGATTTGGGCTCAGGACTGCAAAGGTTAAATTATAGCATATAACACAATATGTCTGCATGGTTAGTGCTGCTCAGAAATGACAGCGTGACGTGTACAGACACTGCATATGTGAGGGAAAGAGAATCCCTGCCTTGTCCAGGCCAGACTTAAACATCCAGCAGTGTTACAGCAAAGTAACTCAGTACTTTGTATAAGTACTTTGAATTGCTTTGAATTTGCTGATTGAGAAGTTTGTGCAGAGGGACAGCTTTTGTTGCCCGTGCACTTCTCTGAATTAGAAGATGTGTCATATAACACTTATCTGAGATAGTGTGGGGGCAGTCAGTGAATGGTAACTGTGTTCTCCTGAAACAACAAGGATGTCATGTAGCACTTCTGGAGAGATAAGCGAACGTTTGGACTGGGAAGGGTATGCAAGGGATACCAAAGTTCAGCAGCTAATTAGAGTGTTATCACTTGAAAAGTAACATAGCTGAATGAATGAAGTCATGGCATCTAGGGAAAAAGCTTGTCATTTGTTAAATCATATTGTGGTGTACATGAGCCATACAATGGTGACATTCTCAGGAATGCAACGTAGCAGAATTGGGACAAACAGAGGTTTAGTTTAACTCCTGAATTTAGGGCATCTGTGAATGTGCATGACCTTATGAACTGGTCACATGCACATCATCATGGTATCAGTAGGAAATCAAAACTCCAAAAAGTTCCAGTAGATTAAACTTGTAATTTGGGAATATGAAGTCATCATCACACTATTTGCCCAACAATTATTTGAATTCTTACTAATAAGTTTACTGAGTGAAATTATAATTTCTTCCTTAGAAAGAAACAAAAGGTGGATATACAGTTTGACACATCTTACCCCATCCCAGACTGGGCCTTAATCTGGTAGCCTGGAAGATATGCAGGTGAGCTAAGGGGGCAAAAGATTTATTTTTCAGTCTGTTTGAGTTAGCCTGACACAAATGAAAGGCTCCATACAGAGGAAGGCAAGCTCATCTGAAGCCATGCTGGCTGTGTGTGGGAGGGAGGCCCACTGCAGCAGGATCTGCCAACTCTCTGTGAAAGGCTAGGAGAGCAGAGACACTCAATTTCTCAAAAAAAAATTGTAGGATTACCCATTAAATCACATAACCTTGAACTGTCCAGAAACGTAGCATGGACGTGGTGATAGAATAATCACCGCAGCCCATTGACGTAAACAGGAGGACGTACAGGGACATACCAACACTCTGAAGCACGGGATGCACAGAAACGGCTCCACACAGGGGGAAAACGAATGCCTGGAGTCTTATCTGCTGTGATAAGAAGCATTTACTTCTGAAGAAACGATTAAAGGGCCAATTCTCTAGCATGCACTTAGTTAGGGAGTACTAATTTGGCAATTATTTGTGGTGAAGAATGTGGCCACTAATGGGCCAGTCTTGGTGCCCCTGGAGAAATCTAATGATGGCTGGAAGGGAGAGGCAAAGGAAGACATGGAAAGATGCAGAGGACAGCTTTGCAAATCACACAGGAAGTGTATGAAACAATCAAGCAATTCCCCTGCTGCTGTTATGAAAGAGGCATTTTTCAAACATGTCTGAGGAACTGAAGACAAGCTTCCCTCAGCCCCAAGTATTTTCCTTTCCCTCCATGTGTACGGACACTTATTCTTGAGGGAAGCTCTCTGTCCAAGTATAGAGGCTTTCTGTGGGATGTTTGCCCAGTGCAATGGTCATTCCCTTTTCTGCTTTTTACTATTTCAGTCTCCAGGCAGGCAGAAAAATGGGACAGTGCATCCCCAGGCAGTTGTGAAGCAGAAATTACATCAATTCACTGAAACACAAACAAGAGGTGTACTTTCAAGCTAACAGGCAAAAATGCCCTCACATGCTGACTTGTGTCCACAACTACTGAAGTTAAAGGAAGATGTCTGCTGCTGTCAATGTCTTCTGCCTCACATGATGAGGAATTGCAAATAAGTTTGTGCAAAGCACGGGTCAGACAGGATACAGGACAGCCAGGATGCTTCTAATAGATTGTTCATGACAAAAGGCTAGGCCACCTTTAAGTCATGCCATGGTGTAGTGGAAATCTGCTGGGAGCCATAGAGAAATGAAGGTGAAGACAAATGGTGAAAATATAAAATAAAGAAATAGAAAGAAAACAAGGGAGTGTAATTTATATACACTTTTCTAGACTTTAATTATCTATTCCTGCTTACTTATACAAAGAAATAGGAAGTGACCTACATAAGATGTGCAGAATTCTTCAGGCAGCCTTTTAACATAATATGTGACTGTTGGATCTGAATTGTAATCCAAAAAACACTTAGATAATAAAAACATGGAATGCAAACTGAGGCAATAAACACGTAAAGATACAGCGTGTGGCTTAAATCTTTCCACATTATTAAAAATCCAACTCATCCAACAGTACATTTTCAACCTCTTTTGCTCTGTGATTTATTACAGAGGCTATCATAATCAATTACTTTTAATTAATAGAAGATGGAAACATTAATTGGTCCTATTTAAAGTTTGATTGTATTAAATGATTCTCCCAGTGATCAAAAATGTATTTTGAAAGGGAGTTTAGGCTAATATATCAGCAAATGAGGCGCTATAAACATGATTAATATGCACATTAGACTTTCCTTATCACTTTTTGCTGGCAGTTTTTATCCGGTCACAGCTGAAATTCCATTGAGTTCTTTCTCCTTTTGTATAAAATACAGATTATGTGGAGACAGCCGTCTGAGTAACTGGAGTTTCATCTTGTATGGCCATTAATTATTATTGCTCCTTTAGTATTTCTTATCTATCACAGAGATGTGGGACTGTATTTTTATAGACATTTGCTGTTTGGAAAAAACAGGCTTTCGTGTGATGGCGCCTCAGCATTCTTTTATTGCAGAAAGGATTGACAACACATTTTGCACATCTATGAAAGGGTGGAATAAGATGCTTACAGCTGTCATCACTGTGGAGGTGTGTATATTTGGTAAGACACCAGGGAAGTTGCTGGATGGTATAGCCAGCTTTTGTTACACATTTTGACTATTTTGACTTGGGTCTTTTTAAAAATACATCCACAATTATCTTGTATTTCTTTCAGGGGAATCATATGCACTGTGAAATTTTTCTCTGAATTATCCCTGCAGTTAGGGAAACTTTAGAATATGTTGCTTTCCTGGCAGTTTGTTAATATCCAAGTGTTGTTTTGCACTGTACTCAGAATTATTTTCTTATCTTAATTACTTCTCACTACTCACAGGGGAAAACCTTGCATCACTTGTGGTTCAAAAACAGAAGAGATGTGTCAAATACCTGTTGCTACCAGAGCTGTTTCAAACAGCCACCACCACTGAAGCTGTGAGAGAATGAGATGCAGAACAGAGAGGATTTCAGATGCTGAAGTTTTGCTGCAGTGCTCCCAGCAAGGATCCCTCTCAGACCTCATTGCTCCAACAGACTCAAACCTTCTTGCTTCCACCCAAAATTGCCTATCACCAGCCTACTTGCCCTAGGACCAACATGTAACTAATAAGGTGATATCCTTCCCAGTCTCTTTTACCAAAGGGTGTCCAGTGCAATGTAGGCTTCTTTAACCCAGCTTGAGCTGCAAACAGCAGCACATGAACACACAGAGGTGGACCTGGACTCCTGTACACACTGTTTCTCTCTGAACTCACAGCTGACATATGTTAGTAGCTGTTTGAACTAACTTCAGATTTTTGGCACATCCATCTCATACTCATCTGGTGTCCTTCTAATAGCCAGGCATCTCTCTTCCTCAACTGCTCCCTGCTGAGGAATCACTCTGCTTATATTAGAAATTATTATTAGTCTGAACATGATTTCTTTACTGTTTAATTCCTTTCTGCTCTAAAGGCCACCCTGTTTGCCTGATGTGATATTTTCACAGAATCATAGAATGAGCTAGAATGGAAAAGACCTTTGAGATCATCAAGTTAAACCTATGACTTAACACCTCCTCATCCAATAAACCACGGCACTGAGTGCCACGTCCAGACTTTTTCTAAAGATGTCCAGGGACAGTGACTGCAGCACTCCCCTGGGCAGACAATTCCAGTGCCCAATCACACTTTCAGTGAAGAATTTTTCCTTGATTCTAACCTAAACTTCCCCTGGCTCAGCTTAACTGTGTCCTCTCATTCTGTCAGTGACTCCTCTCTGTGTTAGTGGTAACACCTGCCTCTGTGTGTTCCACTCATCTCATTGGCATGCACTGCATTTTTTTGCCCAGTTTCACTTGAACACAATTGAGCAAGAACATCTTCAAAACTGACAGAAGCTTATCAGCAGCTTCCTCCAGCTTGCTACACCTTCTTCCCCAGCTCCTCACACATCCCACATTTTTTATTGAGCTCTTTCTTAGGGTTAACTGCTTATTTCTGGTGTTCCTGTGGGAAAAAAATGCTGTGAAATATGGATAGTTATGGAGGGATTACTCCAGTCTTAAATCAGCATAGATGATTTCCTTATCCTCCTTGTGTATTTCCTCTGAATAGAAAATAATTTTCAGTTATGTCCATTCATCTTCGTTAACATTTGTTCATTTTGCAAGCAAAGAACAGCCTTTTTTGTAGAATCTGGCAAAGAGAATATGTTTTCCCAGTCTTTTCTGTAGTCAATATTTACAGTAAGCATCAGCTCTTTTCTTAATTTAATTTCTTGAAGCAATATCTGGGACATAATTTCCAGCTGCTCTGGGGCAGCCTTTGGATGAGAAGGGAGAGGGCATGGGAGTCTGGAGGCTGATGGTATCAAACCCAGGGGATGGCCCACTGGATCTGAGGGTGCCTGACAGAGCAAGTGAGGGCCTCCAGGACCAGTGCTGGATGCTGTGCAGAGAAGAGGGCTGTGCACCCAGAAAGAGACCAGGCAGACTCTGCAGGATCCTGTCCCCAGCAGCCAGGCTCTGTCCCAGCCCCAGCACATGCACCTCCACCCTGGTGCTCAGCAGCCTGCCTAAATCCACCCCTTACTGCATGGGTGCTGACAGTTACTTATTCATAAAACTATTTTGGAATAGTTATTCTACCACAAATTTATCCTATGTCTTTTTCAGGAAAAGGGCCTTCATAGACAAGCTGTAATGAGATATAGTTGGCTTACTGCATGTCTTGGGACCTGATTTGCAGCAATGTAAAACAGACGCCCCAAATTAGTGGATACATTTTCTTTTGGTCTTTGTGTGCCTCCATTTCATAGCTGTGGGATGGATTTGAGTTTTATTTATTTATTTTTGTCTTTCTGTCCTTTGGGGTCAGGGTGAAAATCAGATTATACTTGTAATGGGTTCACATTTCCAGAAAAATGTTTGAATTTGAACACTAAGGAGGAAAAATGGCCTAAGATTTCACACAGAAAAGAAATTTTAAAAACCCAAAATGTTGATTAATGAAGTGAGCAGTTTGCAGTTGTGGGCGTTGAGAAGGAATAAATATCTCCTGATCTTGATGTCTTTTTAACATCATCTGTTGGATGTCATTCAATGTGCATTGCAACACTGCTGGAGGAGACATGCAGTGAACTGCCAAGGGAATTTCAGTCAGAAGTTTAGGCCAAACATTTAATATTTTCATTATTGCCTCAAAAGTTACAGGTGATAATAATTGAAAGATGTAATATTTGCCAACATCTTTTTTATGGTTTTGATTGAGCACAGTGCCAAGGGACACTACACATATAAATAAAGTCCAGACAAATTTGGATCAAAATAAATAACTTTTAGAAATCTCTGAGCAATCCAAACTCTGCTTTAAACATATTTATTACAACATCCATTACAACAGAGTTACCCCGATTGCTGGATTGCTAATATTAATTTCTAGATTACTTTTCCCTGAAGTAAACTGCAAGAAGAATTGAGGCACAGGCTCAGAAACTCACAGACAGGCTATGTCCACACTAGTAAATTAAATGACACTAGAGCATGAGTCCAAGCTTTAGCACACAGTCACTATTACATGTCTAGCACGTCTTGATCCTCAGATAGGTTTGGGGATTTTTTGTCACAGAAATTTGGCTCAGAAGAAGCAAAGGGCAGGAAAAAAACCCTAGCTCTAGAGAAAGATTGCTGAAGAATTACACTAATACTAAATAATGAAGAAGAATGTAAACAGATTATAGATACAGAGAGCCTGAGACCAGCTAATGGCTGAAAAAATAGATGACATAGATAAAAAATGATAAGACTTGTCAGAAAGAACAAAGCCTCTGTGTGCATCATGCAGATTAAGGAATTAGAGTCAAAAGGTTAAGTGTGAGCAACAATGAATATGAAAAATGAGTGAAAAAAGAAGAAAAAGGCAAGTTTGTTCCATAAATCAGTTCTAGTCTTCAGTTGCTGTAGGGGAAAAAAAAGGGTCTTGAAATCTCCTATGCCAGAAAACTGGACATTGGGAGAGGTATTGGCATTTTCAGCAGCAGATGAAAAGTGTCCTGTTCTAAGTGCTGCAAATGTTTGCCTCAGGTTTCCTGTCATCATGTGCTTTGTTCCATGGTGGGAGCCAAACTGATCTTCAGTCTTAAAGTCCACGAGCCTGGAGCATTTTTTCCCAGTTGCATGCACATGCAACTCTACATCTAAAGACTTTGGTTACTTTATGGAACAGGAATGTAGAAAAGAGGTTGTATCAAGCATACAGTAGGTGCTGCCCATGAAATACATGTTCACAACAGATAATCATTCCGGGTGTAGCATCTGTTCTCTTCACTGCAGGAAATTCTTCTGAGAGAAGCTCAAAGTGGGTAGCAGATATCTGAAAGCACTTCTAGTTTATTGAATAAATATGGAATGTTTCTAAATCTGCCATTTTTAGAATGAACAAAAATATATTCTGGATAATTACCAGCAACAATAGCTAAATTTACAGTGCTCTCCTCCTCTAAGTTTAGATGTGTTGTTGAAATCTCCTCCTGCTAGTGAAGACAAATCCAATTGGTTTACAGTGTGCATTATGGAGCAGGAGCTCTGCATCTGCAATATCTTCACTTCAGGAACAGTAGTAGGGCACAGTCTGCACAGCAACTGGATTGGTCCTGTCTATTCAAATGCAACTGTTTTCATTCCATTTGAAAGAAGTAGCTATTCACATCCTCTTCATCATATCAGTAGGGCATAGCAAAACAAAAAAGCCTATTCTAAAATGGAAATGAGCTCTGCTCATAAAATCTCCCTCAAGAACTACATGATGACTTGTGCACAGGGGCCATAAAGATGCTTTTGCTGTGACTAATGAAGAAAAAAAGTGCTATTCCTTTTCCAAACATCCCAGAATCCACTGAGATGCACTTGTAATGCTATAAACAGTACCTAGGAACTGTTGGGCCACAACAACCCCATGCAGAGCTACAGGCTGGGGGGGCAGTGGCTGGAAACCTGCCAAAAAGAAAAGAAAGCTGCCTTGGGGTGGTGATTGGCAGTGGCTGAACATGAGTCAGGGTGTGTCCGGGTAGCCAAGAAGGCCAATGGCATCCTGGTGTAGCCAGCAGGACCAGGACAGTGATCATCATCCCCCTGTACCTTGAGTGCTGTGTCCAGTTCTGGGCCCCTCACTACAGGAAGGGCTTCAAGGTGCTGGAGTGAGTCCAGAGAAAGGCAACAGAGCTGATGAAGTGTCTGGAGCACAAGTCTTAACAAGAGTGGCTGAAAGAGCTTGGAAGAAGAAGGCTCAGAGGGGAACCTTATTGCTCTCCACAGCTCCCTGAAAGGAGGTTGCAGTCAGCTGGGGGTTTGTCTCTTCTCCCAGGTAACCAGTGACACAGCAAGAGCAAATGGCCTCAAGTTGCACTAGGGGAGGCTTAGAATGGATATCAGGAAAAAATCTTTACAATGAAAGTGCTGTCAAACATTGTAACAGGCTACCCAGGGAAGTGACAGAGTCACTGCACCTGGAGGTATTTAAAAGATGTGTTTGTGTGTCTCTTAAGTTTAGTGCTGGACTTGACAATGTTGGCCTAACAGTTGGACTCAATAATCTTAGTGGTCTTTTGCAACCTAAATGATTCTATGTTTCTAAGAATGGTAATATGACTATTTGGACAGAGCTCCCTCTGTGTCAGCTTCTTGTCTCTGGTGGTGACCATGGGTAGATACACAAAGCAGGATGTACCAACAGGATGGGAGTTTGTATTGAAGTTTTCACCAGTTGTCCTGACTTCAGCTAAAGTAAAGTTAATTTCTTCTCAGAAGCTGTTTCAGTGCTATGTTTTGGATTTGAACAAGAATGGTGTTGCTAAGACACTGATGCTTTGGTTTTCTTTCTCAGTTGTATTTATTCAAAGTCAAGGACTTTATTTCTTTGTCTCACATTCTACTAGTGAGGAGGTACTCAGAACAACCCCAAAACTGGGGAGTGAGCACAGCTGGGTGACCCAAGCTGACTAAACCGATATTCCACACCACAGAACGTCATGCCCAGTATATAAACTGGGGGAGTTACCCAGAAGGACAGCCAATCTAGGTTTGGGAAGGAGGGTCTAACATCAGTCAGCAGTGGTGAGCAACTTGCATTGTGCATAATCTGGTTTTTGTTTGGTTTTGTTTTTTTCATTATTACTGTTATTATTATTATTATTATTATTATTATTATTATCAACCACTATTATGTTATTTTACTTTATTTTCAATTACTAAACTGGCCTTATCTCAGCATAGGAGTTTCATTTCAATTGTCCTCCCCATTCCACTGGGGTTAGGGAGAATAAAGGGGAGACTGAGTGAGTGGCTGTGTGGTGTTTCATTGCCAGCTGGACTTAAAACCACAACAGCAGTATACCAGCTTCCAGTTCTCTGTGACTTTGATGTTTCATGGGGATTCTTTTGCCATAAACAAGTCTAATTTCTTTTTTAACTAAGGAAAATGTTTGTATCTACAGCATGCTATGACAATGAGTTGTATATTGTATTGACATTCTATATAGAGACACACTCGCTGGCTGGGTGCATGGTGTTTAACTTCAGCCCCTCTGTGATGGAAGCTCAGGAGGGACTGGAGTTCTGCATGTTCTTCGATGTCCCAAGATCCCTTCTTCTCTCTCCTTCACTCTTGTCTCCTCTCTTTGCTGTACCATGGGTGCTACATAGTCCCTTTCCACCCTTACAGTTAAAATAGCGAAATTAATTAGGTCTGCATTTCGGATTTAGCTACACAATATGATGTGCAATTTGATGAAAATTAATGTTCTATGCTTGGCACAGGATGCAGCATTATTCATTTCTTCACGGGCTTTTTTTGTGGCATTGCCTCCTTAACATCCTCATTAACACAAAATAGTTTGTCTTTACAGTGAATCTCTTAAATGAATATTCATGGCCTATAATTAGCTGCATTTTACAGCAGAGAAGCTGAGGCATATGGTGAAATATTCATTTTTGCAAAATGCCTAGCTTAGGGTGGCCAGTTCAAGTCATGCAATGCATGATTTTTCCAAAATGCTGTACTGACAAAAGACCATGCTTGAGTAGAAAAACCAGCAAAACTGCACTACTGTGACTGTGACTGACAATGAATTGCAACTGGTTTTAGACACTAACACATAATGGAGTTTCTCTCCCTTCTGGGAACAAGAATCAAAGATGAATCAAGAAGCACTAACCCAGTAAATATGGCACTCAGCCTTTTAATGCCTGCTCACAGTGACTACCTATACTTAAGCATAGGGCTTCAGTTGTACCAGATATGGGACAAGAGGCAGCACAGCATGGCTGGTTCCCTTCTATGGGCAGGATGCATCTCTAAACAACAACAGCAAGTGAAGTATCAGCTACAAATGATTTTAAAAAAAGTGTTTTTCTTCAAAAAAAGATGAAAACCACCCACCCTGCATTCAAGAGGAGAATTTTTAGTCTCAAATCCTAAGTGATAGAAAGTGATACTTGCACATTTGGACACAAAATTCGAATCAGAAAAGTAAGTGGGTGGAGTAGTTTATCTAATTCTGGAAGGGAAGAAGCAGAATTGGTATGCACACCATGAGGATCTCTGCTGGTTTTGGAAGCTGGTTTTGAGCGTTCCCAAAGCACTGGGCAACCTTGCAGGTTGGTGGGGACTGGAAGGGGACTGGTATGCCTGAACAAGTGTCTATTCATGTATCATTAGGATCAAGCTGTATGATGTGTAAACAAGTTACTGGGCTCCCAACCTGAATCAAGATTAACCAAGGGAGTAATCAATCATTATAATTAAAAGATATTTTATGAGTTGGCATCAATTGAGAGAGACCACCTTTGTAAAAGCAGGCACAGTTCCATTCTTTGCTCACCACCACTGAAATCTGGTCTTGGAGCTATGGCCCACCCTTTGTCAGCTACAGACAGGGCAAACCTGCCCAAAACATGACAGAGGAAGTGACTGTCCTTTGCTCTGCATTGGGCAGTTTTGTTGGGACTGGCTGATGTGATTTCAAGTGGTTGAAGAGTCCAGGAGTGATGTATAATGCAGGTAATGCACATTAAGTGACCCCTGCTAAGGGGGAATCACTCACCTGGGGATCAAGGGAAAACACTGTCATGGATATTTTTAGTATCTGTGAGCATTTAAAATGAAAATATCAGTTATACTTTCTTGTAGCTTTTAACACTGTTTTGTTATCTACCATTTCAGTACTCAAAATTAACTGCTTCTGTTTTCCTCAAGTTTTCAGGTATTAGGTTGCTCTTATTATGTAGAATTAGAATGAAAGTTGGTGCAACTTGTTCCTGCTGCTGTGCACACTTTGAACATTTCATCACTTTCTTCCCACATAAATTGGGAAGAATTTGTGGTAAGCAAATTACCGCAGCAGAACTAACAGAAAAACTGGTTCATGTGACTGAAACAAGCAGATTAGAGTTTATTTTTAAGCATTACAGCTTTAATATACATACAGACTCATATGTGAATGCACACATACACAAATATATATTTATATCATGCCTTTAATTATTTCACAGATTTTATCAAAGATTGATTTTACTAATGAATTATGTTACTGGATGGAGCCAAATTTTTGCTTTCAAATGAAAAGTATGAGCAACAAAAACTGAATAGATACCTATTTAAAAAAAAAAGGTTCTCCCCTAAGCATCCTGAAGACAAATAATTTTCAGCATCATGTAAGGTCATTTTGGGACTCATTATTTGATACTAACTGGACTCACACCCTCAGTATCTTTGGGTGGTTTGGGATCTTTGACATTGCTGACAGACTGAAAAGATCATAGTTGCATGGCATGGGAGTAGGGAAGAAAGCAAAGGGACTGACCAGAGGTCTAGAAAAAACATGACCCCTAAAGAAAGATGAATGAATGGAGTTGTTTAGTCCTGTGAAGAAAGGACATGCTAATGATTTTCAAATATGCAAAGCACCACTGCAAAGAGGAAGTAGGCTTCTGATTTTCATGTCCATGATAGATAGGACATAAAAATAAAAGGATTAACTACTTCCAGGAAAGGTTGAGATTAAATAGCTTAAAAAATCCTTTGCTACCTGCAAGCATAGTAAAGATTTGATATAGAACAATTTTAAGCAATTATTTACATGCTAATTACCAAGATATGGGCAGGACAATGGTTTAGATGATTTCTTAAATTTCTTTCCTAATTTAATGGCCTATTAAATTTTCATTTCCATTATTGTTGCCTGAGGTGACACACTTAAACTAGTTATCCCAGCCAAATAATGCTTCTGAACACAGGAAAAAAATATGGACCCTTACCCCAGAAATGAACTTGACCTAACTCAGAATCACTCTCTCTCCTCCCTGTCAATCTGCAGTCATTTCTTGTTAGGGAAAACCATTTTCTCTGGACAGGTTTGTTTGTATGGGGCAGGTACAGGCTGTCTCTCTCCTCTCTGAGCTTCTCAGACTACTGGGAGGGGCAAAGGCTGCCTACAGCTTCATTGTGGGAACTCAATTGCAGCTTGTGATGGGGAAGAGATGACATCTTTCAGAGGTACCAGAAGGTATAGAGGTAAGAAGGTTAAAAAAAGGACAAAAAAAGCCACTAATCTTGGAGTGCTGGATTTTGCCGAACCTGTTCATAAAACATCTGGTGGTCCTATATAAAATTTGGAATGCTAGCAGATGAAATAATCTAATCCTGTTCCCCAAATCCCACTGTTTCTGTGCTTGTTTTCAAGCTGATACATCATTTTATAGGAAACAATAAAAAAAGCCTTCAGCAGCCAGCTTTGGGACTTCCTGAAGCAACATGCATAACCAAGCATCCTCACAGCACCAATTGCATGTTTCAGTAGGGAACAGTTTAGCACAGTGCTCTTCATTCCTTTAAGGTGGCCAGATCTGGGAGGGAGGGAAGGAAGGTGCGGAAGGAGAGAAAGACAGAGAGAAAGAAAGAGAGAAAGAAAGAAAGAGAGAAAGAAAGAGAGAAAGAAAGAGAGAAAGAGAGAAAGAGAGAAAGAGAAAGCGAGAAAGAAAGAGAGAAAGAGAGAAAGAAAGAGAGAAAGAAAGAGAGAAAGAAAGAGAGAAAGAAAGAAAGAAAGAAAGAAGAGAGAAAGAAAGGAAGAGAGAGAGAAAGGAAGAGAGAGAAAGAAAGGAAGAGAGAGAGAAAGGAAGAAAGAAAGAAAGGAAGAAAGAAAGAAAGGAAGAAAGAAAGAAAGGAAGAAAGAAAGAAAGGAAGAAAGAAAGAAAGGAAGAAAGAAAGAAAGGAAGAAAGAAAGAAAGGAAGAAAGAAAGAAAGGAAGAAAGAAAGAAAGGAAGAAAGAAAGAAAGGAAGAAAGAAAGAAAGGAAGAAAGAAAGAAAGGAAGAAAGAAAGAAAGGAAGAAAGAAAGAAAGGAAGAAAGAAAGAAAGGAAGAAAGAAAGAAAGGAAGAAAGAAAGAAAGGAAGAAAGAAAGAAAGGAAGAAAGAAAGAAAGGAAGAAAGAAAGAAAGGAAGAAAGAAAGAAAGGAAGAAAGAAAGAAAGGAAGAAAGAAAGAAAGGAAGAAAGAAAGAAAGGAAGAAAGAAAGAAAGGAAGAAAGAAAGAAAGGAAGAAAGAAAGAAAGGAAGAAAGAAAGAAAGGAAGAAAGAAAGAAAGGAAGAAAGAAAGAAAGGAAGAAAGAAAGAAAGGAAGAAAGAAAGAAAGGAAGAAAGAAAGAAAGGAAGAAAGAAAGAAAGGAAGAAAGAAAGAAAGAAAGAAAGAAAGAAAGAAAGAAAGAAAGAAAGAAAGAAAGAAAGAAAGAAAGAAAGAAAGAAAGAAAGAAAGAAAGAAAGAAAGAAAGAAAGAAAGAAAGAAAGAGAGAAAGAAAGAGAGAAAGAAAGAGAGAGAGAAGGCAGGGCATGGAAAGAAATAAGGAAGAGAAGGAAGAAAAGAAAGCATCCTGTTGCATGTAAAAAACAGACCCAGCAGTGGCAAGAGCTGGGCAGAGTGGAGCCTTTCCTGATAATATCAGTTTACTTTTTAATTAGATGCTGAGCTTTTAAAGACAATGGAGTAGACATGATAAAGAGCAGGCTATTAAGTTTCCCAATTACGGAGCACAAAGAATCCAATAATTTATGTGCTGATAATCTCCTGGTAATCCTCCGGGTGCTGCCGGAGCGTAAGCGTCCTGATCACTCCTCTGCTCTTACATGGATTTGTTCTCCTACCATTGCTGAGTTTCCCCGTTATGTTTGGCACAGCTCATTTAAAACAACCACAGTTACCTCACAGCCAAACCGCTGGCCTAAGTTTAGCTAAGATGAATAGGCAGCCGTTCATCTGCGACAGAGCCTTTGGTGTAAGTGTGGCCAATTAGTAACACGTTTGGTGTTCTAATTAGGCAACGCTGGGCCTTTCAGAAAATGTGCTGTTGATTTAGGTACTTCCTCAAACAATGCTAAATTGTGTTATGTGAAATTCAATTAGTTCTTTTCTAAATGTTTCCACATCTGTTATTCTTTAAGCATAAAGTGATGAGGAGAGAAGGAGAAGTGAAAAGCCAGAGTCTCCACTGGTGAAATATGTTAGGCCTCTGGGACCAGCCCTTTTTCCAGCTTTTGACCCTGAACAGTGATATACAGGAAGGAACAAAGTTGGAGAGCTATCATGGTGAAGCCCTTTAAAATAAATCATTATAGAAGAAATACTGCAACTGTAAGGGAACATAATCTCTTATGATAGCCATAAACTAAGCTTTGTTTGGAAACGGATGGCATGGGGAAAGCACCATTAAGCAAATGATTATAAATTCTTTTTTAAGAACTCCATTTTTTTTACGATAATAGTGATATGTTTAAACCCCAAGATTAACCAAAAATAAGTACAGAGCCAGTTTACTGTTTTGTGGAAGGGTTTCGAGTAGTTTTATTTTTGTTTCAGATTTTTCCTCTGAGGACTTAAAAAGGTGGCAAGGCCTCCTGTAGGAGGTTTCCAGGGGGAAGGGATGGGGCGCATTTATTATTTCTGTTGCGGCGTTTTGCAATTTTTCTCCACGTTTGGAAGAACAAAGCGCCAGGATCCTTTTGATCCCTCGAACAAAGCGCCAGGCTTTCAGTGGAGCTTTTGGGCGCCCCTGGTGACCCATGAGGTTTAGATTTGCACAAGGCTTCTCCCAGAACCACCAGCTACCTCTGGCCCTTGCTGCAGACACGCCGTGCCTCCGACCTGCAGCGGGGTATCCGCAAAGGCAGAGCAAGGATTTCTCCAGCGTCACGGCTCAGCCAAAAACCACAGCTGTCTAAAGGTGAAGTTGTACATGCATTTGATCCTTGTTGCTGTTATCACCTTTTCACTGACCAACATTTCAAGCCTTATCTGTGGCTGGCAGGCCATGTTTCAGGTTTGTCAGAGCCCGGATATAGCCCGTGTGGTTTTCTGATGATATATCTTGATAAGATTTGTGGAATGCGAGAGATGAAGTTGTCAGCACTGCTTTGTGGCACCTCCGTACATGTCAGAAAATGAAAATATTTTCAGAAGCGATGGCATTATTTTGACTGGTGACACAAACTTCTAAGACAACACATGTCCTTGAAAAGGAAAAAATAAAAGCACAATATTTATAATAAAACGTAAAAAAATGGTCTGTCCTGGAAAGACATCAAGTTTGAAGGGGGAACCAGATGAGAAAGAGGAGGATTAAAAAACAAGGCCTTTCTGGAGCTAAACTGATAAATTATTTTTTCCAGCTGTAATTACTGCTATTGCATAGACATGTCAACCTTGTAAATCAGGACCTTGAAGTCTTCCTTTTTACAAAATATCTTAAAATAAAGTAGAACCAAACAAATGCACAGAACCTTCTTTTTGACTGCCAGGTTTGCCTCCAGGTTCAATCATCACATTATCCATAAGGCAGCTCGATCATGTCACAGCTTCCTAAACAGAACTATTTTTTCCCCAGATGATGATGAAATTAAAGAAGTGTAATCCTTAGCAGAAATCTAGAAAGCCCCAGTTCCAAGTCACTTCACGTGCCTCTCTGCAGGATTTGCTGAGGTGCTCAGCTTGAGTAAGAGCACGCTGCCTGTTTTAGTGATGGCACTAATCCGTACCAGCCATAATCTGAGCATTATGATCTTACAAACAATACAATATTCACGTATTATTTCTTAAAAACAAACAGCAGGAGGAGGCCAGCTGTGAACTCATTCTGCATTCAAAAAGTTTTGAAAGCTTTTTGTTCAAGAGATGAAGGAGAATTGGAGGCAAATAAATATCCTTAATAGTTGTTGGAATAATTCAGGTATTTTTATTGAAAAATCCTGCTGCATCAAAGCCAAACTATTAGTAGCAATGCATATGTTTTTGGAAAAAAATCTGGCCTCTTCCAGAGAAATAATAAAAAAGGGCTATCCAAGTCAAACCTTGAGATTGTTGATACAAAAAAAAGGGGGGAAGATTTGGCAGAATCCTTTTCCTTTAGAATAGAAGAGTTTAGTTTCTCTTTTCAAGCTGCAGAAGATGTCAGAAAACATGATAGTTCTCCTAAGAGATGAACAAAAGTTTTCTTCTTAAATTCAGGCAAAAAGTATTGAGAGGGAAGAATATTTTCAAAGTTTGATAGAAAGCATTAAAATAAAAACCTTTCAAAAAAGAAAACCAGTTTTGACTATGTCTAGAAATTATGAATTTTTGACAGAGAAATGTTCCACCTACCTCCCATGATGTCTTTGAATTTTGTTTCTAAACCAGACGAGGTGGATTAAAAGCCTCTCAATCTATCTTCTTCCAGAAATATGATGCAACCAAATTATCACATTTACCATTTCCCTAAATAAAATGGCTTTTAAAGTCCACCCAGACAAAGAACAGGTTTAAGCAACTCTCTGAAAACCAAGCAACCTAGGTTTGAAAGAGAACTTCTGTTATCTAAAACCTGTGAGGTTGTTTGTAACAACTGTGGTTTAGTTGCATGGAGCTTTGCTTCAAATTCCCCTACTCAACAAGCATCTTTGAGACCCCACATGGCAAACAAATCCAAACATCTTAAAGCTGCCCTGTGCAAGGCCTCTGCCTCATTTATTAGGTGATAGTCATAGCAGAGACAGATGCCTCTTCACCTGAATGAAGAGTGAGGGGAGCTGCTAAAACAACTCGTTGCCAATGAGCACAGGCCTTGCCTACAGATGTATTTGTGTTTCTGTGCATCACGAATAAAATCATAAACCCTGCCATCATTCACAGGGAAGCATTCCAACATGCTGCACCAACACCATCATTATGGCTTACTTTAAGAAACCAAGTCCCATATTATCGTTCAATACTCAACACTTTTCTAGAATAGGAAAGTAGAGGTTTTCAGGAATGTACTTCAGTGCATCGAGCATGTGCAAGGAAATATCTGAGAAGAAAATAAATGACTAACTGAGGAAGACTGGAAAAAACCAACAATTGTCTGGGAGTGCTTTGAAGGAGAAACTCCATCTGTAATGATCCTGCAGAGGAAAAGCACAGCAGAGGCAGAGCTATTCCTGAGCTCCCTCTCATTCAGTATTGAATGAGTATCTGGCTTGCCCACAGAAAATGCCCTCATATTAAACCCTGCATCCAGGACCAGAAGCCCATCAATCTTCATCTTCTGAGCTGATAGCTGCATTCCTAATCCGAGCAGGTTGAGCCCAGGCCCTCCCAGTGAGGGGGAGTACTTGGGTTTCCTGAAACTGGCTTTTAATGGGGGATAGATTGGCCAGATGAGATTCTGGTTTTCATCTTCTTATGTTAATAGAGGCCTCCACATCCAAAAAAAGTTTGGGTTTGGCTTTGGACTGTTTTTATCACAGTTTGTGGCTGTATTTTAAGGCACACTCTTGCCTACTGCATATTTTTCAGCCAGAGGAAAGGAGCACCTTCCTTCTTTTACCCCTAGAGTTGGCATGCAATGGATGCAAGTCAGCTTCACTCCTCAGAGCCGCAGACTCCAGGCTGTGAGACTGGGCAGGCATGCTCCTTCATTAAATCTTTTTAACAAGAAACACTAACACAGCAGCCCACTGCTGCCTCAGGCCTCTCCAGTTCTTGGAGGGCACCTCTCAGTGCTTAAGCTCCCTGCTCTTCCTTTTGCCCCACCATATCCATATCTGTCCCTTTTTCTCCTTCAGTTATTCCTAGGGTGCTCTGCTCTCCTCAGACTCCTGACTCTTATCAGCATGATCAGAATTATTATTCACCCTACTGTGGGTGGTCAAAGCACTTTTTGTCTTACTTCATTTCCTTGTCTCCTCTCAGGGCCCTGTCCTGCATCTCTAAATTCAGCCTACACTGCAGCAGCAGGTGTGGCAGATGAGGTCTGAGGAGTCACTGTCATTAGAGATGTGGCTCTTCCTTGGCTGCTCTGCCATGCACATCCCAAGACAGCAACAACCCGAGGCCATCTCTGCCCCAGCACCCAGGAAAAGGGCAGCTGGGCATCTGCTCTCCAGGTACCTTGTTCATCTCTAATTGTGCTGTTTAAAAAACTGAGTATTTTCACATGTTGTTTCTGACAGCCCTGTGACTGTTCTCTCACATATGGGTTGTATTGTTCTCTCACATGTGGGTTGTACCTTTTATGAAGAATAGCTGCTATCATTTCTTCCTCTTTTCTTTTTATTTGTTCAGAAGTTGCAGCTATATGAAAAAAATAAAGGCTATCCTACAATGAAAGGCATGGCAGGATTTCTTTGAAATAGGCACTTATGTCATCCTGCTCTGTTAAATAAGTGAATGTGTAGTCTGAACCTACAGACTGACAAATCCTTTCATGCAAGCCTTCTACCAACAAAATCAGGGAGTTCCCCTCACATTATGCAGTTTTGTAAGAGTTTTGCCAGGTGCTGTCAGCAGCAATGAACCTGGCATCCTTTTAAAGAGAAATAAGCTTATTCGCCCAACATTTCTAGGCTCACTAAATAGCTGTCCTTAGATTTTATTTTTCTAAATACCTTCACCACAAAATATCTTAACAGATTATAGTCTCTGTCCTCATTATTAGGACAAAAAAAAAAAACAAACCCAAGAACCTCTCCATAGCCTTCTGGCAGGCAGGAATTCGCTCTCCCTATGCTCTACCCAAAAAACTGTGTCACCAGCTTATCCTGGAGCTGAGCCCAAGATAATAAGAGCAACCTCTAGCCAGGCTTGTGAAGCAGAGGATATTTCTGTGCCCACTGGGTCTACTCCCTGGCTGGGTTTGAGACAGCCCATAGCTGGCTGCATCCCGCTGAAGGCAGGGCACAGATCATGCAGATCAAACTCCTGCCTCTGAGGGGAACAGCAAAGATTTTACTCGAGGTAAAAGGGAACTCAGTGTAGGCTTCAGAAAACAGACCAAGAAATGTATCTACAGCCTATTAATCAGATACTGCAGCCCTGTATGGGCTGCTGATGTTCACATTATAAAAAAGGATATTGAAAAACTGGAGAAGGTGCAGAAGAGAGCCGTAAAAATGATTCAGAGGCTGAAGAAAGCGCCCCACACTGAAGCACTCAAAGAATTCAATCTGTTTAAGTTATCAAGAAGAAGACTGAGAAGCCACTTGGTTACACTGAGTAATACCTTCACCAGGAGAAATGAGTGGGTTACTTACACTCCACTTACTAAAGAACCAAAGAAAGGCATGGCCAGAACAAATTGCTGGAAATTTGAAAGACAGGCAAATGAAAACTGAAAAAAACCACCAATTACTTTTTCACAGTTGTTGTTTAGAAAAGACTTACTAAGATCAAGAAGAGTCTGGCTTTTCATATCTTTAAATGATGTTCTAGATGAGATGTTCTAGAAATTATTCCAGTTACTGATCTTGGAAAAGAAGTAACTCAGTAAATGACAAAATGTGCTTCACCATAAATGCCTTCTCTTTACCCAGTGAGATCCACTGTGGCCACTCTCCGTGGCTCGTGAAGGCCAAAATCCTGATGTGAGCTCTGGCAGACATAATCCTCATGCCTAGGGAATGCTTCCTAAGTTTGCCTGAGACAAACCCTGGCATACTGACTTGACCTGTATTTAGTGGATAATTAGGAGAAAGTTATCTGATGGATATTTTTGGAATGTGGCATTTATTGAAAATTAGTGGAAACATGAGGGGCATTATGGGCACCTAGAATATCCAAAGACCCCTGAACTGACTATTCCACTGGAACAAATAGCCCTGTGGCTAGATAGAGATTGTGTTTCCATCCCAAAGGCAAGTTCCCCACAGAAATCAAATTTTGTAGAGTGAGGGGAAGATGAGAGAGGGAAAGAGAAGCATGAATCCTGTAGCCACCCCTTCGAGAAGGAAGTGAGAATAGCACTCAGGGTGGATTGTGGCCTATGGGAACACAGATGAAAACTTGAGCCAAGCAGGAAGTTCCTAAGGTCTGGTTTTAGGAAAACCATGGGAAAGGCAGCAGGGCATGCCAAAGTGAAACACCATGGCAGGGAGAGACTGTGTTAATGTTGGGACAATAGGAAGTTTTGTTGGGTGCACAGGATCCCTTGGGGAGGCACAACTGGAGCCAAACACTGCTCTGGGACCCTTTCCTTAAACCCTTTCCTCTAAAATAATGTTTTTTCCTGTTCCTTTCACTGATGGGCTGAGACACTGTTTGCTCTGGTGTAGGAGGACAATCCTCTGAAATGCACAGAGGGTTTCTGGGCAGGGATGAGTGCAGATGCAGTCTCTCTGTTGCCACAATGCCTTTGTGATACTGCAGCTAAAAGGAGAAAATTTTTTCTCTGGGGAGCATCTATGCATCTCTGAGATGACAACATTCAACACACTTTCTTTCCCCTATTCACCAACAGATGGTGGCAGAGAGAGCCCCTTTCCTGCCCAAAGCCTTCAGGTCAGAGCAGTTGTATTTCCTTTTAATTACTTGTACATTAAAAATTCTGCATTCTGTATTCTGCAGCTTTTCTCCTTCCTGAGACATTTTGCAACAGAAGCACTGAGGAGCTCTGGGAAAGCACTGTGTGCAGCTACAGCCCAACAGTGCAACTTGGGGTAAAGAGCTGATTTCCACATTGTGCAGGAGTTATGTTCAGTGAAAATTATATAAATGTAGTATACCAGCTCATATGTCATTTCCACAGAACGCTACAACCATTCTGTTGTGTAATAGTGAGCTAATAAAGTCAACCCAAAACTCACTATATCACATTCTACATGAAGTCACCTCATTCATCCTTTTTCCCTTTTAATTTCAATCTCATCTCTATTTCTACATTTACCTTCTGAAATATTTCTAACACAACATATTCCCAACACCCTTCTTATTTTACTGTGTGATCAAAACAATGCAGAGTAAGAGGGCCTGAAAATCTGGACTGGAAATATCATGAGAACAGGCTCTGTCAAGAGCTTTCCAGTATTTCCTGCTTCTGGTTGAGCTGGAAATACTCAAAGGGTGAAATCCTGGCCCAGCTGAAGTCAATGGGAATTTTGCCATTAACTTCAATGGGGCTAGAATTTCACTCTTGGTATTTATTCCATGTATCCAGTCTCAACTAGATCTGGTGTGGTGTGAAAAGGAAAACTTTTCTTCTTTCTTTTCCTTCCTCTTGTAAGATTTAATGCTTAAAAAAACTTTGCGCATTCAGCTTAGATGTAAATGTTGAGAAATGCCAAAAATGTTACCATGTTACCCAAATGAACCATTTCTTCTCTCTAAGCTGTTGCACAGCAGAAACCGTGGTATTACAAATATAAAATTATACAAAAAATAAGAAATGAAAGCTGCTTGCATAAAATAATTTAATTAGGCTTTTATCAAAGCCTATACTGTAGATAGGTGCCCCCACTCCAGGACCTTGATGCCAAAACCTTTTGCTGCTGGCAGTGCAGGGGTTCTTGGCTGTGCAAAATGGATTTTTGCTTTGAGAGAGAATTCTCCTGGCAGAGGCCTTCATTATGAGTGAAGGAGGATTTACCTTGCTTTAAATCTGATATATTGTCATCACTGTTTTAGATGATGCAAAATCTTAAACCTGATTTTGGGGAGCAGGTGGGCTTTACCCTGTTTTACTTGGGTTTGCCACTGTCTTCCAGGAGGTTCTTTGTAACTCCTTGCCCACCAGAGACAATTCATCACAGCAAGTCTTTTCCCTTCAAAACATGAAGTCAGTTCTCTTTCTGCTAAAACATCCAGCTCAGTAGTGTGTTCATGTTTTACATTAAAGAAACATTTTAATTGTGGGCTATGTAATTATTACAGTCTCCAACAGTAAACTGACCAGTTTGATATTTGGCATTGTACTGATGAGAATTAGATGGCAGAGGATATTTCTGGAAATCTCCATTCATTTTTGTATAACCTCAGAAGACCTGGTGAATGTCTAACCAAGAAAAATGTATGCTTGAGCAGAAACACCATCCCCAGTTCTTTCCTAGAAGCAAGAGGTTTTCTTCTAGAAAAACAATAGTAGAAGCTCTCAATTAATCCACAGCTATTCATTTTGTCTTCACTGACAATTAGCAGGCCTCCTAACACACTGCTGCCTCATTTTGGCAGTCAGAGAAGCCCTGCCAAGCGGACTCGGGCTGACACACTCATTCTTCAGCCTGTATTTCCTGGTGCAAATAGTTTCTAGCTCCTTTCCAACAGCCAAATCCAAAGGGAAAAAAAAAAAAAGAAATAAAAAGGGCTTTGTTCTCCACGAAAAAAGCCGCGGCTGCGGTCAGGAGCCCTGTGCACTCAGCCAGGCCATGAGGAAGGGAGGGAAATGCACTCTGCTGTGTCCTGCCAGGCAGGCTCATAGCAGCCCCATGGCTGCCAGCCCTGCTGGGATGCCCCAGCCGACACCTCCGACCACCCACCTCCTCCATCCCCAGTAGCCCACAGTGAAAACTTGCCCCTTCTCCAGGCTGTGCAGAAGCCAAATCCTATTTTCTTCAAGACAAGCCAGGAGGAAGTCTGCAACAAAAGGAAGGAGAGGGAGAGCAGATCTACTCTCCCTCACACTCTGCCATGTGAGCGTGGCTGGGCCAGCACACCAAGTGATCAGACCCTCTGAGATCGAGCAGCGCCCTTTCTTGGTCACTCTCTCTAAAATACAGTGGTAGGGTTGAGGTGGCTTTTCTGGCTGCAGGAGGGTAAAATGGCTTTAACCACCTCTTCTGACTCTGTTTGCCCATATTACCAAGGGAGCAGTGCTGGAGATATGCAGACCAGTGCCACAATCCTTCTTTGACCTGCTGCCTCCTTGCACAGTTTCTTAGACAAAGTATCCCCAACAGGCCAATGCCAGCCTTGGAGCAATGCCTTTCCTAGTTGCCTCCTGTGTAACCACTTAGTGCTTGCTTTGATGAGTTCAGCTGTAAATATTTTCTCACATTTGCTCTTTTCAACTTATATTGAAGCCAACAGCCCTTGTCATCTGATCCTCCCACTGTCCTCCCAGGGATCTTCTTGTCAACCCTGTTCAGTGTGTGGCAGTATCAGGTCAGCTCTCTAGGGTCTGCTGACTGGTATAAATCAAATTTCACCCAGCAGACTGCAACAGGGCCTTTGTTACCCCCTGTGGTTTAAAATACAGGTTTCTGCACAACAGCTAGCTGGTTATGGACACACGTAATTTTTTAATTGGCCTTCTAGAAACTTCACACACCTGTGCCAAAACAAGCAGTTTTCCATGTGGTAACATGAAGAAGGGTTTCCCCCCACCCCTCCCCTTCAACAGTTCAACTCCTAAGCTCCTGATTCCCTCTCCACACAGCTTCCACTGGATTATCCCCTTCACTGATGGTCACATGAAGCTCTCACCACTGTTGTGCCTTTCCACAAGCCCAAGTCTGCATGTTGACCTTTCAGTTGATGAAGAATTTCTCTTCTAGACCAGACTTACTGCGTCTTGGGGGTTTTCTACTTACCCCTTTGGTCTGGGGCATAATTTTTGTCCAGCAGGATTGTCTCAGCTTGTTAAGTCTGCTTTGTATCCCACCAGCAAAAGGGACTCTCATCCAGGAGGCACCAGGTCCTGGATCTCTTCTGCTGCTGACACCAAGATTATGTTTTTAAGGTTGAAATGTTTGCCTTAAGTGGTAGTGGTATAAGATATTTGCATGAATCCTAGCAGCCTGCAGTATTTAGGAGGACGGGGTGTACAATCCGCCAGCCCCTTCTGTCTTTAATTTCTAGGAAGCTATTATAGCGCCTTCCAAAAAGGCTCACGTGCCTGCCAGCACCACATTAACATGACTACTGCTTTGAAACACAATAGCTGCAGCAGCTCAGGATCTGTAATGCATCCCCTGCTGCCCTGCGCAGCTCTGCGCACGCCTATGTGCCATTAATGGATCATCACGTGGGAAGTGTTTTCATTATCCCTTGCTTTTCCAGCCCTGGCGTTTCTTGGCAAATGTGTAGCCCAGGCCACAGCAGCTGTCTGTCTTGCTCTCCTGCCTTTAAATTAAAACCATTTTTTTGCTGTTGTTGTTTTGAAGTGCCTATTGAAGTGACAGGACAGAGAAGGATGGCTAAACCCAAGTCCCAATATCTTTATTTCAAGACTACACTAATAGCCTCTAAGAATTTTTCTCTGCTGCACTTCAGATAAGAGCGGTGAGCCTATAAATTCATTAGCGAGTAATGGAGCAGCCTCACTTTATCTATGTCTTTTCACAGGACTAGGGTTTCATTCTGTGCCAGGAGTCATACATCACACTCAACATGTACGTCTCCAGAGCCAACCGAGAGAAAGTGCAGAAAAACTACTGTTAACAAGGGAGTAATTACATTCAGCATAAATTAATTATTGGTCACTCAGGACTGGTGGGAAAGGGCCACACAGACCGTATCCGACTGAGTTCCCACCTCTGAGGGAAGAAATATTTAAATATGAATCATAAGACAATACGAGGTGGGTCTTTTCTAGTCTGCTGGTCTTCAACTGCACATACTTGCTAATATGACATGTGGCTTATTTGCTTTAACACTATAGGTACATTGTATTTTTTTAGGGCAAACATGAGTGATAGTCATTCGGGACAAGGGTCATTTTGTAGCAGACAGCATCAGGCCCGACTGAGGTAAGCCAGGAGGGACTTTAAAATGTAATTCAGCCAAAAGAACAGGACACGGATCAGCAAGCGAGTGATGGAAGGTGTTCATGAGGAATTTAGATTATCACACACTGCAAATAAACCCTGAGAGGCTGTAGCAGCCAGGGAAACCCGCCTGGCAAGTAGAGAGGAGCCCTCCTGCGGGGAAAAGAAGGTGAACAGTGCACCCAGGTCTCTTTTCCAAAGTGTTGGTGGCAGCTCAGGAAAGTCTAATTATGCTTCAACCCTGAAAATACTGACTTGGAAATGTGTAGGGGTGTGTAAAATAGTGTTAGGCTAGTCTCCAATAACCAACTAAGAGATTAAAACTACTCATTACATGTAGAGCATTAAAATTGTTCCTCGTCCTGACAAAAATCAGGAAATTCAAAGTTAAAGAGAATCCTCATAAATGGAAATTCTTGTTGTCATGGGAAATAGAAAGTGTATCAAGATGCAAATGACAGATGTACTGTCAACTGGGAACCTCAGATTGGAATTTCCTGGCTTTTTCTTTTTTTTTCTTCTTTTTGCTCCTAAAACAATGTATAGTTAGATCAGAATTCATTCTTCCTCTTGTTTACTTTTTTAAGAGATAATCATACATATAAACAGTTGCACAGACACAAAATGAAAATTAGACTTTTTTTTACAGAATGTTTTTCAAGCATTTCATTAGAGAACTAGGTAGGAAAGTTTTCCCATTTGTGAAGGCCTAGGTTTATTGAATCCTAATGACTGCAACACTCAGACCCACTAGCTCTGTTTTCCCATAAAAAAGAAGCTAACATCTGCCTTCCAAGCCTGGTGCTTGGAAATTCACCTGTAAAATGAAAAATACTGTTTCCAGGCTCAACTCCATCCAGTTCAGGTTGGAGTGCCCTGAAAAACAAGTTATTTTGCCATGTGCTCTCTTGTTTTGCTCAAAATTTTCATGTCAGACCTCAGAAACCTCTCTTTTAATGAAAATACTGGTGCCAATTACCTGGCATTTTATAACAACAGTGTTTTGTTGGAAAATTCCCAACCAATTCTAACTGCCCACATCACACTGGAGAAGACAGTGGAAAGCTTTCTGTCTGTGGAGCTGGTCCATGGACCCCTGTGAGTTACAGTTGATAGGGAGTTTTAAAAAGTGTTGCCATGACCTCTGGGGCTTGTTTCAGTTAAAAGATATACCTGGGAAAATAAGTTTATCCAATGACTGCACTATACTGCCCTGTCAGCTTTCTTCTCCCTGCATTTCTGGCACTGTCTCTAAATCTTTTCACTGTCAATGCAAAAATCCAAAGTGGCATTTTGCAGGTCCAGTTGGAAACAAACGCCAGCAGGGGAGAAATCCTGCCAAAGCCTGGTGGGCAAGAAATGAACACCTTGCATGTGGCTGGAGATGATCCTGTGTCCGGGAGATGAGGCAGCAGAGTGAAATCAGCTGGTGGGAGCTGCCTCAGGGCCCTGCCCTCCACCTCCAGACTGGCAGGGAGGTGAGGTCCATGCCTTGTGGTCAGGACTGAAACCGAGGGGTTCTGCCTCAAAGGCAGCAGTGTCTGCTGGGCTGGGGGGATGACGAAAGGCAGTGGACAGGAGCACCTTGAGCAATCTGATTTAAATACATGTCTTGCACGTCTCCTCAAAGTTCAGATGTCCAATTCCTCTTACAATTAATTTCTCAGATAGGAGCCATGGTTATTTCCAGCAGAAATCCAGCACAGTGACTGAGGGGCAGCTCCTCCAGGAAGGGAAGTGTGGCAGCCTGAAGCTCAGCTGTCTTGCTCACAAAGAAGCCCTGTGGTGTGATAAAACTACTACACAACACCAACCACAGCTGAGCCACTCACACCTTTTTGTAAGGCAGAGCCTCACCTTTTGCTGCTCAGAAGAATTGTTATTGTGAAAGGAGGCTGCTTTAGGATCAAGCTAGATTTACAAGAGGTTTAAAATGAGGATCCTGCAGCTCAAAATAAAGTGAGCCTGCTGGCTTCCCCCAATGACTGGCACTAGAGCAGATTATTCTGGAAGAAAGACATTCTCACAACCTCATGGCTTCAATTTCTCGAGCCAAAAAAGCAGAGAGAAATCCCACAGTTATTAAAGCCAATAAATCAAGGCTTGAGAGATCTTGTGCATGGAATTGGAGAGCGTTTGCTTTTTTCTGCCCTCAGAGCTTTAAGGAAGGTTTTTTTTCTCCTTTACCTCATCTACCTTGGGTATCTTAAAAGCAGAAAGGCACCCCTGGGACCTGGAGGGTTCTATGAGATGTAATTACGGAACCTTACTTTTAAAGGTTTAAAAGTGCATCTTTATGGGCTCATGCAGTCCCAGTAACAGTAACAGTGGTTTATGTGTTTGATTGACATAAAACATGCCTCGACACTAAACATTTGCCTGACGTCCAGGAACACGGGACCCCATTCGTGGTCTCTGCCTTGCTTTTGCCTTCCTGGCCAGTGACCACCCCACAGCTGTCCTGCACCCCAGTGCTGGTGTAGATGCCACGACTGACCCCTCAAAAGGCAGGCACTGCCTCCTGCTCCCACAGCAGTGGAAACCAGCTGCTCCCACATCCTCTGCTCTCACTGTCACAGATCAAGAGCAAATGTAAATGTCCAGTGAAGCCACAGAAGTTTAGAGGCCACTGTGTGGGTGATGCTGTAACTCTGTTATAGCAAACGGGGTCTTTCTGCAGCTTCTCCTCTGGCATCTGTCCCTGTGAGCTGCAATTTAATCAGAGCCAATAGCAGCATCTATTGTTTTTAGCAGACTCTAAGTCTGTGGCAATTTAGGAAAAAATCTATCTGTATTTGTAACAAAGCACAAACTCCTTTCTAAACCTGAGCACAAGTTTTGATTAGCCTGTGCTGTGCTTTCTGTCTTTTCTTAGACAGAAGCAAATTTTATGGCATATAAAAAGCTAGTATCTAACTTATGATGAGGCTATGTCCACCAGAAATACAAACCTAGACAACTTACCTCATCCAATCAGGTCACAAAAAATAAACCAAAACAACTAGCTGAAAGACCCCACTTCAAATTTTTGTTATCACAATTTCAAAATTAAAAGACGGTGGAGGGGAAAAAGTGCAGATCAAAAATTACCAGTGGAAATTGGAAACAAACTGCAAATAATAAATCAGATTAGAGGGAAAAAAAGCCAGTCTGTCTGCAGATAATTCACAAGTGAAAAAAGTTCATTACAAATGACTTGCCCTGCTGCAAATTTTTAGTAGCACGTGTGTACAGTACATCATAAAACTTCTACACTTGACATATTTTAAGAGAATGCCATTACTGACTGGAACTTCAGTTGGCAGCTGGAAACTTGCCAGAAAGCAGACTGAGTCTGTATCAGATGGGGGAAATTCAGAAATTTCAAGAGCATGGAGGATATATAACTCCTCATGCCCACAGCAAAAGAGTTTTAGGAAAAAAAACACTCAAAAATTTCACAAAATAAAAAGTTAGTGTTTACATTGGACAATATTTTTGTAAAAAGACAAACCTAAAACCATAACTCAGGAGCACACATAAGTACAAGACCTAGTATTTAGAAATGGGAAAAAAATGTGTCAACTTTTAAAAAATTTAATTTAGCATTGTTTTCAGCATTGCCTCAACACCTTTCATCAGAAAGATGCAACTTTTCATTTCATAACTGAAAGGGTCTTACTGGGAAATTTCAGACCAAAGTGCCAAAACTGAAAAAAAAATCTTCACAAAAAACAATACAATAGAAATGCAGTCCTTATATCAGCAAATTGCTTTGTACTTCAGCTGAGGACAAGTCTAAGAAAAAGAAGGGGATAAAATAGTCTGGTTTTATACTGCTTTGATTTCCCTTATTTCTCTCCTCCTCCATTTGTTTTCTTGGTGGATTTGGGGGCAGGGGATGTTTGGGGCTTTTCTCTTTTTAAAGGCAGCATCTAAACAGATGTACCAGCCCAAAG
This sequence comes from Notiomystis cincta, assembly GCA_013398075.1. Lineage (NCBI taxonomy): Eukaryota > Metazoa > Chordata > Aves > Passeriformes > Notiomystidae > Notiomystis > Notiomystis cincta. The sequence goes on along the minus strand of VZRX01022141.1, from coordinate 731 downwards.
CAATGTCTTCCTGAAAGATTTATCAGCAATCTTTCCCTGTGTTTCTTTGCACATAGCATAGAAGGATGGTTTTGTTATGCACCCAAAACTTTCTCTGTTCATCCTTCTGCCTTATTTTGTTTTACTTTCCAGGTAGCTAGTTTAAAAACTACTTATTCCACCACTATTTTTGCTCTCTCCTCCCTATGCCAGTGTGAAGGTCTCAGGGCAAACTTTTCCTTTCTGGACTGTGTTGTCCTTTTCCTTGTGCTTTTCCTGCTACAGCAGGCTGACTAGAAGGGATGAAAGCTGTCTGGGCAGTATCTTTAAGCAGCCAAGAACCGTCTATCACAACTGGGCTCCATTTACCGCAGCCATGTGTGCTTGTGCACAGTTTACAGTTGTGGTTTTCTGGAGGGGATTGTGGCACAGTTTTATAGGCTGCTCAAGATGTCCATTTGGGTGCAAGTGCATCTATCTGTACAAAAATATATATACATGCATCCTTAGAAAATGCTTGTGTGCTTTTTATTTACTGTTGCCTCCTGGAACTGAGCTTCTTTTAAAAGAAAAGGGAAAAAAGGCACATCAATTTACAACTGCCTTATGCTATTTTTTCCTCTTTTCTATTTTTTTTCTCAAATGAATCTTCTATTATCCTGTTCCTTCTGACCTCCAGCCCCAGGATTTTTTCTTCTTCCCTTTCCACTTGCTTCGTAGCTTACATTATCTTCCTCCTTCCTTCCTTCCTT
>VZRX01022140.1:8562-50494 GCA_013398075.1 Notiomystis cincta | reverse complement strand
ATTAAAAAGAGGGGAAGGAGGAAAAATTTCCTCCGTGGAGACGATGTCTGAAGTTACTTTCGGGAAGCCCCTATCCATCTGTGTGTAGTGAGCGACGCTCTCGCCAGCGCGGGCAACTTGCTCCGCACAGCCCCTCCGCTCCGCGGCTCCTCTGCGCAGCTCGCGTTGTCCGCCGGCAGCAGACGGACCCTGCGGGGTGGCGCGGCGTGGCCGGGGACCCGTGGCGACTGGGCTGGAGCAGCCAGCTCCGCAGGCGCCACAGGCAGAGACCTGCCCGGAGCGCGGCACCTCCGCCGGGACCCCCGCGGGCTGCGCGGAGCGGGCCACCTCCCCGCCGCACCGCGGGACCCATGAACATGCGGGAAAAACAGCTTTCGGGACCGNCTGCGCGGAGCGGGCCCCCTCCCCGCCGCACCGCGGGACCCATGAACATGCGGGAAAAACAGCTTTCGGGACCGGGCTGGGGGTAGGGGCAGCGAGGGACGCGTTTCGCATAGCCGTTGTGGAAGAGGAAGGGGGCGAGCAAGGGGATATGGAGGGGATGCCCCGGTTTGGGACGCGTTTGTGGAAGGGAAGGTGCCGCTGGTGCGACGGGGGCGAGCTTGGGGCGGGGGCAAGAGGGAAAATGGCACGTCGGGGCGCAAGTGCTGCTGGGGGGCGGGGGGAGGCAGGGTGCTCCCGGGCCATCCTGGCAGTGTGTATTTGCTATGGGGAATGCAGCTGGTGTTGCCTGGAGGGTACAGATGGTGATGCCCTGGAAGTAGCTGCTGTACTGGGATGATGGTGGGGAGAGGGAGGATGGCTTCATGTTGCAGATGCAGCACTCGCTGCTCGAAGTGGCAGTGGGGGAGGCAGTGGGCAGGGGGAGGTGCCAGCCCTTCCTCACACCCCTGTGCCTCTCTCTTCTCAGCACTTGCTTCTCTTCCTGCTCTTCATTGGGCCTTTCAACTGCTTTGCCAGTTACAGCCGTGCCACTGAGCTCTTCTACAGCCTCAACGAGGGGCTGCCAGCTGGAGTGCTCATCGGCAGCCTGGCCCGTGACCTGCGGCTCCCAACAGCTGGTGGCCAGCACTCTGCATCTCTGCAGCCCCCACTCTCCTTCACCCTGGCCTCCCATGGCTTGGGGGAACAGTATGTGCAGCTGGACAACCGCTCCGGGGAGCTGCACACCTCAGCCGTGGAGATAGACCGGGAAGCTCTATGCGTGGAAAGCGGTGGGGCCACCATCTTCGGGGCATCAGCTGCTGTCTCCTCTTCCTCCCCCTCACCAGAGTCATGCCTACTGCTGCTGGATGTGCTGGTACTGCCACAGGAGTACTTTCGCCTGGTAAAGGTAAAAATTGCCATCCGTGACGTCAACGACAACGCGCCCCGCTTCCCTGTGCCCCACATCCGTCTCTCGGTGCCTGAGAATGCACCTGTGAACACCCGCCTGGCTATCGAGCACCCCGCCCTTGACCCTGACATGGGCACCAATGGTGTCCAGACCTACCGCCTGCGAGATAACTACGGTGTCTTCACCCTGGATGTGGAGGAGAATGAGAACGGGGAGAGGACTCCCTACCTGATTGTTATGGGGCCACTGGACAGGGAGGCGCAGGACGAGTATGTCACAGTCATCGTCGCTGAGGACGGGGGGACGCCTCCGCTCGTGGGCAGTGCCACCCTGACTATTGGCATCAGCGACATCAATGACAACTGCCCCCAGTTCAACGACTCACAGCTCAATGTCACCCTTTATGGGAATTCCAGCCTAGGGACACACGTGGCTACCGTCCACGCGGTGGACATGGACCTTGGATCCAATGCCCAGATCACCTACTCCTACAGCCAGAAGGTCCCCCAGCCATCCAGAGACTTGTTCCATCTGAATGAAAGCACAGGAGCCATCACACTCTCCACTAAAGTTGTTGGGGATACTCCAAGGCTACACAGGCTGATCATACTGGGCAATGGTCCTGGCTGCATTCCTGCCGTGATCACAGTGCTGGTGACCATCATCAAAGTCGTGATGAGGCCGCCTGAAGTTGTTCCTCGTTTCATAGCTAATGAAGTGGAAGGGGTGGTCTACTTAAAGGAACTTGAGCCTATCAACACACCTATAGCATTTTTTACCATCAAAGACCCCGATGAAAAATACAAAGTCAGTTGCTATTTGGACGGTGATGGGCCTTTCAGACTGTCACCGTACAAGCCATACAACAATGAATACCTGCTGGAGACCACGAAGCCTTTGGACTTTGAGACTCAGCAGCTGTATGAAATCTCTGTAGTTGCTTGGAACTCAGAAGGATTTCATGTCAAGAAAGTTATCAAAGTACAGGTTCTGGATGACAATGACAACTCACCAGTTTTCTCTGAACAACTGATAGAATTGTCCATCGAGGAGAACAATGTTCCCAATGCTTTTTTGACCAAACTGCATGCTACTGATGCTGACAGTGGAGAAAGAGGGCAAGTGTCCTATTTCTTAGGTCCTGATGCCCCTTCCTATTTTGCTTTAGATAAAACCACAGGAGTTCTTACAGTTTCCACACAACTGGACAGAGAAGAAAAAGAGAAATACAGATACACTGTCAAAGCAGTCGATTCTGGATTCCCTCCAAGAGAATCAATAGCAACTGTCACCATCACTGTATTGGATAAAAATGATAACAGTCCAAGATTTATCAATAAGGATTTCAGCTTTTTTGTGCCAGAAAACTTTCCAGGTTTTGGTGAAATTGGAGTTATAAGTGTCACAGATGCTGATGCTGGGCAAAATGGATGGGTTGCCCTTTCAGTTCTGAACGGAAGTGATATTTTTGTTATAGATACTGGAAAAGGAGTTTTGAGAGCTAAAGTCTCCCTGGACAGGGAGCAGCAAAGCTCCTACGTTCTGTGGATTGAAGCAGTTGATGGCGGTGATCCTGCCCTGTCTTCTACAGCAAAAATAACTATCCTTCTTCTGGACATAAATGACAACCCTCCCTTGGTCTTGTTTCCTCAGTCTAATATGTCTTACTTGTTAGTCCTTCCTTCCACCCTTCCTGGCTCTCCCATCACTGAGGTCTATGCTGTCGATAAGGACACCGGCATGAACGCAGTCATAGCGTACAGCATCATAGGAAGGAGAGGCCCTCGACCCGAGTCTTTTAGGATTGACCCCAAAACTGGTAATATCACCTTGGAAGAGTCCCTGATGCAAAACGACTACGGCCTCTATCGCCTGCTTGTAAAAGTTAGCGACCATGGCTACCCAGAACCTCTCCATTCCACTGTCATGGTGAACCTTTTCGTCAACGATACCGTCAGCAACGAGAGCTACATCGAAAGCTTGTTAAGGAAGGAGCCTGATATCAGCGTAGAAGAAAAGCAGCCACAAATATCCATAGAGCCTGCACATAAAAAGATGGAGTCAGCATCCTGCATGCCTACCTTGGTAGCTCTTTCAATAATAAGCTTGGGTTCAATTGCTTTAGTAACAGGGATGGGAATTTACATTTGTCTAAGAAAAGGGAAAAAGCATCACAGAGCAGAGGAAAACTTGGAAGTACAAATCCCATTAAATGGAAGAATTAACCTGCACATGTTGGAGAAGAAACCAATGGAGATTTCTAACATTTGATGTTTCTTGGTGTATAAATCCGACATACGAAAAACCCCAGACAACACTAAAACACCTAGCTGTAGGTTGTATTGACAGAGGCTGCAATGAAGGACTGATAATTTATAACTTAATAATATTATAATTGTAAATAGCTGTTTACAGTTTTTTAAATTCAATTTCAGTGTACAGCTTTTTTATGAAATGTTAGTAACTAACAGCTAGCACCCTGACTATAAAAACATGGACATCATTTCCAGCTTCCATAAATCAATAAGATCAGTGAACATAAAAAAGGGGAAGGTAAGATGATTCTTTTAAACTCAAGTTTTAAAAGTCTTTTTAACCACGAGAGGGCATCAGATGCTCCTGAGCAGGGAACTGTTCGAGGTACTGTCCATGAGATAAACAGAATATATTTTAAATATATTGATTTTAATATAAAATACCTATTGGCATACAGACATTTAACCACTACCAAAAAGAAAAAGGAAAAAAAAAGAAAGAAATGTCTGTCCCAATGTATGTATAATAAAAAGAATAAATATGCTAAAATGCACTAGTAATGAAAACCAGAATGTTTATTACCTCACAAGTAAAGCTTATACAGTAGGATAGAAGAGGCATTAACAAGAAGTGCAATTCCTGTTGAGCAAGAATGCAAGATATTGTAATGAGAATCTGAACTGCTGTGACATATCATTCATTTTTCTCCAGATTTCACCCTCATTATCATTTGCTCCAGAAATCTGCTGGTCATTTTTATGGAAAAATTATATTTAATATTTCCCGAAGCAAATAATGACAGAACCCCATCCTCATCCTCATAAACATGCCAGGTGCAAGGAAGCAAGGGAATGGCTAAATCTTTAGTTGTCACAAAAGTGGTGGTATTTTTTTGTACTTTGAGCAATCTGTCAGTAGTACTCCATCAGTTTGGTTGTGCAGTAGATTTTTGTTATGTGTTACTTCTGAATCTGATCAGCCAGATGAAAACAAAAATCACTTCACATTCTAAGGAATTGTAGGATTTTTTTATTCTGACTGTTGCTCCTTTCTGGATTGGTATTTCATGTGAAAGATCTTGTTTCTGACTTTTGGCGACCATTCCTGGCTCCTTTTCATTGGCTTTGATTTTGGATTAGATCCAAAATCTAACTTGTAAGACTGGTGGCATATTTTCTTGATAATTTATTCTTTGCTGTATCCTCTGCAACAAAGCAGCAATTTTATCAGTGATGTATTACTTTCACTTCATTTTAAGAGCTGAGAACTATCTTTTGTATGATGATTGCATCGAATTTCTCTGTGTGAACAAGATAAATTAGTGTTATGCTTAAAAATTATTATTTTGATTTCTCGCATCATATGTCTGTAATGTACCAAAAGTGTTTATATGTCTGCAAATTAAAGCTATATATTTTCATAATAACTTATTCTCTCTCTCCTAGAATTTTAATTATAAAGCTAAATATTATTTCAGTTATAAGAAATGCATTTCTCACAAATTCTTAGGTGCTGGCTATCTTGTCTGACATGTCACAATACTTTCACAAATTAGTACACTTCAAAATCATTAATGACAGTTTATGCTGTGCTTCTTGAAATTACCAGCAAAGACAAATGTATTTCGGCTGATGTAAGTGGTGTGGCAGCTTGTACCTGTTTCAAAAGTAGGGAATGCAATTTGAGGCAGTTTTTGATTTTTCTGTCTGTGACTGGCACATTACTTCACCCTGAACCTACTGAAATGTAAGGGCTTCTGAGAGATACTGGTTGTACTTTGCCTAAGTAACAGTATTAACATCATACCCAGATTTTGCCATTCTGGCTATAGGGAAAAGACTGTTTTTTTCAGGTTAGAATATTTTCTGTTTGGGCATGATTAGATAGTTGTATTTCACGAAATGTAATTTAGCCTGTCAGAGCTTTGTGGTCAATCAGCTCTTTTCCTTTATTTTCATCTTATCGAAATATAAAAATGGTATGCATCCCTGAAATGCATTTGCCACAAAAAGACATTGTTTCTTATCTCTGAAGAAAAATTACATTTTATCTTCGGAAACAGCTTCAGTATTATAGTTACTGTGTATTGCTGTGGTGATGAAGCTAGATCCTCTGCATTTTTCTCTTCAGTAAGGAGGCAAGGTAACTGAAAGACAGGATTCTTTTCATTGCTCTTCTCTTATTTCAATTAGTAGTCCAATATATTCTCCAGACAGTTTAAACAGGAGCAAACCCAGGACTTAAGAAATACAATAAAAGAATAATCCTGGTCCTTCAGTGTGTGTTCATATAACACTGAGCAGATACTTTTGTACAGGTTTGACAAATACATAGTCTTGACCCTCTTTGATTAAGCTTGGTTTAAACATGCTGTTCTTGTTGCCTTTTTTCGGTTTGTTTGTTTAGATGAAGCATGTTCCTAATGTGCAATAAAATGTAATGTTACGAGCCTGTTAAAACCAAAGTACTGCTCGTGAAGCATTTCACTCATGATTTTCTACACATTTAAAGGAAGCGGGTTTAGAATCACACCTTCAACCATACCAACACTTACATGTGCAAAGGAATTTATACTGAATAAGACCTCATACAGCACATTTTTTGCCTTCTGTGAGTAGCCTTTCTGTGGGTAATGTCACTGAAAATGGCAAATAAGCAGTGAGCTGGGCTTTTTATTCCGTATTTTGTGTTACTTAAAAAAATACAGCTATTAACACCAAGTAATAAGCATAATAGTTAAGCCTGCAATGTTGAGCCAAACAATGGTTAAAACCGAACAAAACAGGAGTTTTACATTCATAGAACCTGGGAATTTCTTCCTAAAAAAAATGCTCTTTCTCAGTTATCAAATTCCTGATACTGGCTGTATAGCAAACATTTCTGTGATGTTGCTGTTTCCAAAGTATCCCTTACTGAAATTCCTTTCACATGAAAACACATTTTTAATGAGTATAACTGAAGTAAATTAGACTCAGATATAAAAGGCCTATTTTATTACCACCTTGTGCACTGCGCTTGCCAAAATATATGCAAATCTTGTCGACACTGGTAGTTGAGCTGGCACAAAAATAAATGTCTCATTCATTTACAGTATCCACTGAACAATCTTAGAGTGGGTGCCCTTTGTTCATTTTTATAAAAAATGAGATTGTCCTAAGTTTTGTGTTGCCAAAGTCTCCTGAACTTGCTATGCAAACACTTTTTCATTAGAATTAACAAATTAAAAAATGAAAGACAAGAAATGGGCAGTGAGCCCAGTGGCAGTGGACAGAGAAAATCAGTCTTCTCTTTCTCCGTAATTTTATTCTTTTTAAAAGAATTCTTTGAAGTCACTGTTTTGATGCAAAACTAACCTAACACCTGGCTGAATATCAATAAAAGATGAGATATAAAAGTGTGGAGGGGGACTTAGAGCTATTTGCTTTTTCTTGTGTCAAAACTCAGAAAACAATTAATCTTATGGTCTTTTATTTCCATTTTCCAGTATCAGGGGTCAAACATGCAACTGTGCCACTGAGAAGAATGTAAAAAGCTGCCACTCTCTTAGCAGGACATTCAAGGAGAGGTACAGTTTTAGCAAAACTTGGCCTCCCTGACAGCAGGGACAAACCTATGATAACTGGCTGGGGTTTCATTGCAAATTTTCTGTCCCTTAACTGCTGCTTTGGGAAGATTGCATTAAAATACTCAAACACATGAATATGATGGGTAGTCTGTGACTAATATTTCACCTCCTGGTTCAAAGCAATGAATTGTCTGGGAGCAGTGGCCTGCATCACAAAAATACCTTGCAGTTTGGCATAAATGGAGATACAAAGCATCTCTCCCACAAAGAAATCATCAGCTAAATATGCGGAGTGTTTCTTTTTTCATGATGCATGTGCATTATCAGAGCCGTGCTGAAAGCTGACTGCCATCTTCCATCTTCCCTGTACTGTGCTTCTCAGCATCTTCTCGCAGACATTACTTTCTTTGTACATTCCTCTCACCTGTGTAACTTAGAAAAGCAATGCAAACCAATTACTTATTAAATATTAGCCAGCTGAAACTGACAACTTTGATTTAGACCATTCTCCTTCAGAGCTGGAGGAGTTTGAGGAGTGAAGCACGTTTATCTCCATTACCAAAAGAGTTTGAGTTTAAAGGAGATGTCTAGTGAAATTTAAAGTGGAAATAAAGATATTCTTCACCCTCATTACCTACAGAGTAGGTTCATATAGTTTTTATATGAGTAGTAGTTGCTCAGTGAGATAAAAGTTGCAGAAATCAGTTTTATGCTTTATTTTAATAGTGTGGGAAATATTTTGAGGAAACTATTTGAAAGTTATTTGCAACATGTCATAATTTACAGTTTTCTGAGTTAAAACATGCAAAAGTACTTGTGCAGGCAGCATTGCTGTTTCCTTTTCACTCTCTGTACCAGACTGAACCAGCAGATAAGCTAAAACTGTCATCTGCATTCTGAGAAGGTGGGATTCAAGGATTTCAGCTTAAAAACAAACGTAAAGTTAACCAGCTCTGTTTTTCACATTATGGATGAGAAAAGTACTTTTATAGCACAGATTGATAACTTGCATAATCCTTCTAATATGTTCTATCTGAATGTTTCAGTGATTTCTGCTATATTTGCATTTTAGTTTCATTACAGAATGAATTTTAAAGGCCAGTTTTCAACCTTTAATTTTTTCTGGTGAGAGTACTTTGAACAGGTGCTAAGAAAACATTGTTCTGAATGAAGAAATGTTGAATCATGTATAATGTATTCAGTCATTTATCCCACTGCTTGTAAAAACAAATACAGGCTTACGTGTTGAAGATGCAGGTTTTCATATTGCTAGCTAACACTGCTGGTAAGTAGCAAGCACTTAACTGAAATACATTGTAAGGAATTATTTCAACTGTTCAAATCAAGAGGACTTGCATTTTTAGCATCAAGTTGGATATTTGTCGATTCTCAGCAGCCCTGGCAGGGATGATTTAATGCAGTATCTTAACTATTTTGTCTTATTTTCCATCTTCAGAGTTTGGGTTAAGTATTCACCCTCAGAGCAAGCCAGTGAGGTGAGAACTCTTACCTCTTTATGCATAACAGGAGTGACAGCTTGATTTCCTTACCTGTGTGTCAGCATCTAATGCTGCCTGAGATGCCTTAAGGTATCCCCCCTGGGCTCGAGCTGCTCCTCGGGAGGAGTGCAGGCTTCCTCCCAATGAGCTCAGTGCAGATGCTTTGGCTGTCTTAGCAGGTGTTCAGTAAATGCAAATGTGTGTTGGATTGAGTCTTTGGTGTGATTCATCCCCATATTTACACATCTATGTTGACATGTCTACAGACAGGTATTGGCCACTGAGCTCAGAGCCTGAGCTTCCTCTGCAGTCTGTGAGTTTCATCAGCACAGTCAATAGAACTAGAGAGTGCTTCAGTTTGCTCTAAAGTGGAGATTCAGGCAAGGTTTAGCTGCTCTGAAAATTAGTATCAAGTGCTATCTAGATTGCCCTTGAGCATCTCAAGATTCTGCCCAGTGCTGTCAGGGAGTCTTGTGCCTTTCTAGAGTGGTAGCTAGGTGCCAGGAGAGCAGAGCAGTGCCTGAGATGACATGAGAAACCTATGGATAGGCATGCATCTCCCACATATGGTGGTGACATGGAGAGTCTGTCAACCTTTCACTCCACGGAGCAGAGCTTGACTGACTCTCATGGGAATGTAAAACAGATCAGAGACATCTGATACTTAGTATCAGGGCCAGAAAAGAATAAATACCTGCGAGCCTAAAATGTAGCCACTATCATAGCTACCTGATAAGCTCTGAAACCTAAATTCACCCCATGTAAGTCACTCCTATAGGACACAGTAAAAGAAGGAGTGCCTTTGATTTATATGATGGCAGAGTACTCACTGCTGAGGAGGTGAGAAAATTTTGTTATTTTTCAAGTGTTTTCAGTTATGTATTTGGAGCTGATGCTGAAGACATCTCTTGGTAAGGACACTAGCCTTCTTTTGGAAACTGAGCTATTGTTTTTAATATAAAGATTTATATGTCAAAATCTTCCAAGGCTGAAGAGACACACTCATGTTTGTCTACTAGAGGGGCATTCCATGGAACTGGAGATACTTGGCCTTGAAACACTTTCAAAACTTTTCTTTAAACAATCAGTGACCGTTGAAGAGTGAGAAAACCAGGGAAAACACAGTTCTGTGCTCTTTCCTCCTTGATGAGCAGATTCTGACATTCACACACACACGCACACAAAAATTGAAAGAGTTACCTTAGATATTTTTCGGAGGTAATAGTCTCCTCAAAGTTCAGAATTATTTCAGCCTATTACCTTTATTTGTGCTGTAATCTTAGTAAAGTTACAATCTCAAGATATTTATAGGATAAAGGTTGGTCATCCTCTGTCTAAGGCTCTATTTTCTGAGGAATATATTTATAGAGGGTCTGGCTGACAGGGTACAAAACAGAACTGCTTCTCAGAATGTGTTCAGGACAGTTGGAAATAGAAAAGAGCAGAAGACAGCAAGACTAAATAAATGCAGTCAAAATGAAAGGGTCCTTTTCTTAGGCTGCATGTGGGAACCAAAAATAAGTGGTCAGAAACAATAAAAAGAAGTTTTCTGGATCTACTGGATTTACTGTGTGTCATCAGCAGTGTTAAGTGTCCCCTTTCAGCAATTGCTCATCCTATTTTTAACCTGTAAGGGTGAGAGCTTGTTGCAGAGCTTTAGGACCTCCTGACACAATTTACTAACATAAAATACATTAAAAACTGATTCCCATTGTCAGCAGGTTACAACTGTATAGAGAAATCAAGGTTTTGGGTAGAATATTTTTAAAGCCTCTGTTTTATTATGCTAAAAGCATTCTCTTTTCATGCTGCTTTTCTGTAGTGCTATTATATTGGGTGCATTCATTTTTGCTAACTCGGGACTAAACCATGTTACTACAAACATTTGCATCTTCTCAGCCAATAGAGAAGCTGATCCTGTGACGTAATTTTTCCTGTGAATGCTGTTAAAGTAATGAGAACTTTTTTTGCAGCAATGCACAAATAGCAGTCGTGCTTCTGTCCTCATTTCCTGAAGTGCATAATGATAGGGTAACCTTCACCTTTATTAAGAGAACAAACATTTCATTACAGTAGGACGAGAGGGTTCTGATACACCATCGTGTTAATACACTGTACATCCTGCAGATGTTTTCTCCAATGGCTGCCTTGAATATCTCTGTAGAAGTTTTAGAAGGCATCTACTCATTCTGAGAGTGCCTTTTATTTTGTTTTAAGTCATAAGAGAAAAGCAAAGACCACACTGTTGTGCTGATGTTCTCTTTTATTTATTTCTGTTTACCAAGATAAGTTTAGCTGAATTGAAAACACAAGGATGCTTGTCTTTAACTGGCTTTTCTTTCAATTTGAGTTTTGAAATATCACATATAAAGTTAGGCACCTAAAAATTAGATATACAACTATCTGAAAAAGCAGTAAAGGAAGGAAGCTTGCAGGAAAAAGAAAAGTTTTGGAGTAACACTCAATCTTGAGAGTTCAACATAAGATAACTAATGTATTAAGCTCCTAAAGGATGTTTTCCGGTTTGCTCAGACATAATGAAAACAATTCAGTCCCTTCAGCTGTATGTACACGGGGCACATTCTCAGAGTCTTTGCTGCAGTCCTTTCAGGAGGTGAGTAGCCTCATTTTTCACAAAGGTAAATCCAGTTTAAAAGTGTTTAAATATTCATATTAAACTACAGTTTATTATGAAAGAAATCAAACCAACTGATACTGTTCATCACCATTACAACTACTCTGAAGGCATCAAAAATTAAATATTACAGGGTCAATATTTGTATTACTTGTAAATTCCATTTACTATTGTCTTTGATCAATATCAACATCTATCCACTAGTAATTTTATTTGACTGAATGTATTCGACAAATAGCTTAATCAACAATATTTTCTTCACTTATAAAATATTGGAAAAAAATCCACAAGATTTTTTTTCCCTATTTTAACTTCTGGAATAAAAAATACATTATTAAAAAGCAATATCTTTTTTTCTGTTATTATCAGCTGTGATGCAGAATTGTAAGGCCATTACAGAGCATTCAAAGATTTTTCTCTCACTATTTTTTTTTAGAGCCTGATAGTATTTTGTCATTTTCCAAATAAGCTTTTAGACTTTGGCTCATAAAATAATGAAATTAAAAACTGCTAAAGACTGAGGTTTCAGTATTGGCAACATCATTTCAAGTCATGAGTGATTCCCAGCACAGATTCATGTAATCTAAACTTCACAGATCTGTATAAGCAATTTGGGAGCACACACAGCTAAGATTGCTTCTCTAACCAAGGCAGCACTGCGAGTCTCTTATTGCCATGGGGGTGGCTTATGACATGTCTGCACAGCTCTCAGCTCACAGTGGAGAGGCATTACAGCAGAGCCCTTGCAAAGGCACCTTGGTTAAATATCTGAAATTAAAGAGAGTGAATCTAGATTATGTACTGGAACAGGAGACAACCAAGTATCATATTTCCCTTTCCCAGTCACAGGGAAACACTCCTAAAGTGGTGCCACATATAAAATCTCTACACATGCTGAGACAACTTCCTTTTCCAATTATGGAAGTTTTTGTGTTAGCATTTGCTTGGGATACTTTTATTTAATCTTCGTGTGTGTGGAAGTAAATTTCTTTGAAGTGATAGGGACAACTGCATTTGGTGGAACTGGCAGGGTTTTGCCATGTCACTTGCTGTTTGAAAAAATGAAAACCCACAAATCATAATAAGGAATGACATACAGCAGGCATAGAGGCAAGGAAAGGAGCCTCTTTCCTACTCTGTCTTCCCGAGTCTGCAGGTGATAGATGGCAGTGTGCTGAGTGTGCAGCTCTTCCGTGGAAGCTGGACGTGTGATAAGAATACTACACGGGAATTACAAAACCAGTATGTGTAAATCTGCTCGAGGGGAGGGAAAAAATCCTTCTAGCCTTATAAAGATGCACAGATTGCTGGTAAGATTTTGAGCTGTTGAATGGGTCAAATAGATCACAACAGCTTATACATCATTGCCTCTTCAGTGTGTATCAGAAAGCAATAGGCAAAACTAGGTGAGCCATTTTACTTTTATAGCAAAGCAGTATTTAGAAATAATTTACTTGAATTCAGGCTACTTTTGAATTGAGTGGTCCACAAGGTGATCTGGGTGAAAAAACCCAATTTGATATGTGAAACCGGTCTTCAAAAGACGTGCAATTTTTACAGATTCTTTTCAGATGATGATTAACAATAAGCTACTGTAAAACTGAAAACTTTTTCACAGTGTTATGGGGATTTCATCACTTTCCATCAACTTTCATGAACTAAAAAATAAAAAGATGGAACAGTAAACAATTTGAACTATCTGAAATTTATTAAAGACAATAAAAAGAAGGGCCCTTTTAAGCAGTTCCACTAAGGGTCAAACTGAAGTTACTTATTAGAAATAGTAATATGCATTAGGCCATACTTCATTGAAATTTGGATGCATGAGTACTGTGCAGATGTTTTAAAGAAGCCGTTAATCATTTTTATTAAGACAGATACATCTCGCTTTCCTCCCCTCCTCCCCTCCCACCCCAAAGTAAAAGCGGAAAAAAGGAAAATATTTAAAAGAATACCAAGAAATTAGATGTATCCAGGAGTAATTAAACAAGTTGCCATAGTGGCCAAAAAAATTAGAGTAAAAACTATCAGCAGAAATTAATATAGAGAAGGTACCAAAACCTATCAGATGAACAGTTGTGGGTGAAATGAAACCCAAATAGAAAAAACTTAAGTTTTTATGAATTCACATGTAAATAAAAGACAAAAAAGTTCAGAAATTATACAGCCAGATGCATATGGATTTGTTATTTTTTCTATAGTTTATAGAACTGATGCCTATATCTCTGAGCAAGTATCACCTCAATTCCAAGTGTTCTATATATTAGTTCATTAATATGTTCACCCTCCTTTGATTTCTCAGAAAGGTTTTATTCTTTGATGTATAGTGGTGTGATCTCTCGTAATTTCTTAATGAGATGACTGTGACCTTTAATAGGCAACAAACATAGGGGAAGATTGAAAGATAAATATGTGTTGCAGTGAAACTTCTGGCACGTGCTTAAGAACTGAAGATCCCAGGAGAAAAGAAATGGGAGAGTTAACACAGATAGAGGTGAGACATGTAACTAGAATAGCATAAAGATGCTGCTTTAAGAATTCAATTAATTATTATTAATGTTGGACAATGAATAAAATTGCAGTAGGCTGTGAAATGAAAACAAACCAACAAAATGATGGTAGAAAATTCCTGGGTCCAGCAAGATGCATTTTCCTTTTAGAATACTAAATAATGAGTTTGGAAACCCAGCTATTAGCTCAAACTTGGTAATTTCAATTTATCTCAAATCTGTAAAAAATTAGTCTGAAAAGTAGTTTTTAAGGCACAGATACAAAAAAACTTCTGGAGGACAAACCGGTTCTTCTTTCCACCTAAGAGCAGAGATACTCCAGGGTACTCTTGTAGCTTTTTAATGATACGGCTCAATTTCATCTGCAGTCTTTGAACATAGTCTCTGTATCAGGGATTTGAACCACTGCTTTTCCATAAAAGAATACTTTATCTACTGAAGTGCAGTAGAGAGAGAAATCCTCATAATGAGTGAGTGGGAAAGAAATTATATTCTTTATTTCATGAGGATTAGACTTTATTTTCCATATCAAACAGAATACTGAACAACAGACACCAGAGCTGAACCTCTTTTTCTAGACATGGTGGTGGTTAGTTTGTCTAAATCACAGGGTAACTAGAAGAATACAGATATAATACCAATATTTAGAAAGGTTTTTTACAAGTAAAATATTATGTAAAACTTAGGTAAAAATAAAGAAAAAGCTGTTTTGCAACGAACATGGTAGCAAACTGGGGCCTCTAGTATAAGGACGTGGACCTATTAGAGTGAGTCCAGAGGAGAGCCACTAAGGTGATCAAGGGCTGGAGCACCTCTCCTGTGAAGGCAGGCTGGGAGAGCTGAGCTTGTTCAGCCTGGAGAAGAAGAGGCTTTGGGAGACCTAAGAGCACTTTCCAGTACCTTGACAGGGTCTTCAAGAGATTTGGAGAGGGATGATTTACCATGACATGAAGTGACAGGACAAAGGGGAATGGCTTTAACCTGAAAGAGAATGGGGTGAGAGTAGAAATTAGGAAGAAATTCTTTACTCTGAGGGGCATGAGGAGCTGGAACAGGCTACCCAAAGAAGTTGTGGATTCTGCATCCCTGGAAGTATTCAAGGCCTGGTTGGATGGGGTTCTGAGCAATGTGGTCTACTGAAAGGTTTCCCTGCCTGTGTCAGAGGGGACTGGAACCAGATGATCTTTAGAGCCCTCTCCAACACAAACCTTTCTAGGATTCCGCGAATTAAAAGAAAAGAACACATAGCAATTAATCAAAGTAGAAATGATCCTGCACAAAGCTCATCTTTTCAACCTGAATTTACTTTGATTAAATTAAAAATTTTGTGAAGTCAAGGTGTAACAGTCAAACTAGTACAAAATATTTGACTTTTAAACGATTTATTTACTTCAAAATTAGCATTATGTGATCTCAATAAAATAAGTTTAGCAATTTCTAAAGCTAATGCAGTTACTATCTCTTAATGACAGATGTCAGGCAAAAAGTCTCCAGTGGGAAAATATCCTTTAATGATGAGTTTTATGGACAGATTCTGTGAAAATGTGTTTTAATTTTATGTTCCTTAATAAAACCCAAATGAATAAACAATTCCACTTGTACTCCAGTGTAATGTGATAAAAATATGAAATAGAAAAAGAAAAAGCAAAAGCAAGAATAAAAGCCTAGGTTTTGGGGTTTTTTTCTCTTGTTGTTCTATAAACAGGAAAGTAAAAACAGAAATAGGGAAATAATATTATTCTGTACAAGGCATTAGTCAAAACAGTGCTGAAACATTGCATCCAAT
The DNA here is from genome assembly GCA_013398075.1 of Notiomystis cincta. Classification (NCBI taxonomy): domain Eukaryota; kingdom Metazoa; phylum Chordata; class Aves; order Passeriformes; family Notiomystidae; genus Notiomystis; species Notiomystis cincta. The sequence continues at coordinate 34,907 of VZRX01022140.1, read as the reverse complement.
TTTGTTGTTAAGTTTTAAAAGATCATTTAAAAATGTGGGATTTGTAGATAAATCACAAATTTATTTTGAAATTGAGAGAAAATAAATTGATTTGAGAGACTGGAGTGTTAGTCTATTTTATTTTTCTTTAAAGGAAGTAACGGACTGATTACGTTGAAAAAAAATTCTAAACACAACATACTTTCTATTGTAGAAAAAATAAAGGAGTAAAAGTAGGTATTTCGTGTCTCTAGATCAAAGCTGAATGACTTTCTGAAATGCAACTTGAAACAGTCAGGTACAATTAATTGAGATCAAAAAAATATCTTGTGCATTAAATACTGTGTGTGATGAACAAGGAGGAGAATAGATGTAGTAATCTGGTGTTTAGATGTAGTAATCTGGTGCTAGACCTTTTGGAACTAGGACACAGATTGATTTTATATTACCTTGATTTACCCCTTTTACTCTCTTCCCCTCCCCATGTTACTGGAATGGTTGGATGAACAAACTGAAATTATCTGTTAATGTATCTGAAATCAAAGTGATATTTTTTAAGAATTTCAAAGAAAACCACTTATAATAATGTGATATGAACTTTGAGCTGTACCAATCACAGTAAAGCCTATGGTTGTCTATACTATAGGGACAGATTTTTAAAAGTGAATACCCTTCATATATTCACTCATTGATATGACTAGTAGCTAAACAATCCTCTATCACTGTAATTATTGAATACTTAGAGTGAAAAAGTAGACAGTGTGGTGGATTTACCTTTGGTGGACATGTGGCAGCCAGCAAAGGTCAGCTCACCACAGGGAGGTTGTCAATGTAAAATAAAATGTTCTCCATCATATTTGTACACTAATTTTTGAGAAATACATTAATAAATACAGAATCCACCAGGCAAAAAAAAAAAAAAAAAAAAAAGAGGTCAATCGCTGAGAATACTCCTTGGGATAAGACAGAAAAATAATGAAGGACCTGGTTTGTCCTAAACGTGTAAAATGACCTTACCCCCATAATCAGTCTCTATAGAACCACTTCTAGAGAAGAAAACTGAATACAAATGTGTCAATATAATTTTGCACATTATTGAAGTTTTCGATTTATTTACTTTTTAAGCCAAGTACTCTGCCTCCTCTCACCCTGCAGAAATCAGCCAATGCAAAGCACAACCACAGGTGTCCAGTGAGCATTAATGTTCAGGCGTGTTTAGTTGTGCAGACACACATGCATACATACGTGTGACACACATGACAACTACATGGCAAGAAGACCAAATTGTAGATATACATTTCACCTCTGCATCTAAGTTGTACAACTTTATTCTAGTCTGTGTGGAAGCCTTGTCTCCTGCACACAGGACCCTCCTACTACTAACCCAGAGTGTGATCATCTTTTCTGAACAGCCTGGCCATGTAGCTTCATCTACCTTGGTAAAGCTGAGGGGAACCACGCTTTGAAATTCAAAGCAGAGGCCATTGAAGACCCCATACAGAGAAAGGAGGATCAAAGCAAGGATTCTTGCCCCTCATTCCCATACAGGGCTTCTCTTTCTCAACTCTGTAGGTGAGGTAAACTGGTGTATTACATGGGAAAGCAAGGCAGTGTAGCTTGGAAATAAATTTCTGCTCAGCTGCATCTAATTGGGCATTTGATAGCACTGAAAAATTCAGTGAAATCTTAACACTCCATAATTACTGGGCAGATGACTAAAATGAATGGGCACATTAGGCAGAGGAACTTAAGCAGTGCTCCATACCTGACCTGACTGGCTTGAGCTAACTCACAAGTGATAGGTCCAATATCCAACTACTGCCCTTGTGGGACTGTCATTTCTCCCACAAGCAGTGCTGTCACTGGTTATGTACTGGCCTTATCACTGTCCCTTCAGCTGTTCTGAAATATTTTGACAATCCTCAAGAGTTTAGGATGAAACAAATGACTGCAATTATGCAATAAAATCTTGCTTCTACTCACCTATTATCCACTGCAGATAAATCATGGTTTTAAATTGACATCAAACATATCCAGGTCTTCTTTTTATTGAGCTATTATAAGAATGATTTAAAATTTAATAAACTCGTTGTAGAAGGCCAGCTTTTAATTATTTTCATTTCAGTCTGCCACCCTCATGGCTGATCTCTGTAACAGGCAATTTGCTTCTCTTTGTGTTGTAGGTGACCAGTGGGGCTTTAATTTTCCTGGCAGACGTGGTGAGAACCTGAGGAAGTAAGGTGATAAGCACTTTCAAATGGAAGTGTGTATCTTGGTTTATTTTGGGTCTGTGAAGGACATCAGGCAGTTCTGTGATTTACAATAATTGCTATGCATTCTAGAAATTACTCAGATTATGGCAGGGTTTACTAGCTGTATTATTACTTTGGTTTAATAAAAATGGGCTGTTGCCAAAGGAAAAAAAAAACACCAAACAACCCAACAAAAAACTAATAAAACTAATATAAATCAACAAACCAACAAGCCAGAATGTTCTCTCCCCTCTCCCCTGCCCCCTGTTTGGAATAACTGTGTATATCCACTAAGAATGCCTGAAAAAAATTGTCAGAAGCACACTGGAGGGAGGGATAGGTACATCCCCATGTAAATGCCAAGAATTTCCCAGTTCCTATAACAATAATAAAGCCTTTAGATATAGAGTTTCATTAGATTTTAATAATCTTAGTCTTAATTGAAGATTTTTTTTCCCTCTGAAAATGAAACAATATAAATTTGTTTGAGGCTATCTCATTACTCTAGTTACCAGTAATCACATGCTCACTAGGACAAGACCTGGCACTGCTGAACACAGTTGTCATATCAAAGTTAGTGCACATATACACAATACATTGTAGGCAGACTTGGTCTTCCAGAAGAAAAAATCATGTGTTCAAAGACTCCATTAGCTGGGAAAAAAATGCTAGAAATTAGTAAGGATGCATTTAGAGAAAGAAGATAAGGGACAGTCATTTCCATGTCTGTGGTGGTAACAGCTGTGCAACTGCCTGACCTCAAGTCTTAAAAGGCAAGCTGAGAAAAACATAAAAAAAGACAAAATTTGTTTGCACTGACCAAGAATTAAAAGGCATTTTTCCACACAAACATATACTAATGCAATAACAATTATTTCAGAGTTCATGAAAGACTGAAATTTTGGGTTCTTTCAAAAAAAGTTAGGAAGCAAGGGAATGTTAATGGAAGAGAAGATGTTACAATATTCTTTTTTATTATTTATCCTATTTACTTGTTTTTCTCCCTCTCTTTGGAAGACTTGTATTCACATTCTTTCTTCGCATGCAGATATTTAAATCCTTTAATATCTAAAGAAAATATCCTAATGCCCACTTTATTTAGTATAGCTAGATGTTCTTAATCTCTTCTACTGATACTGTACTTTGAATAAACTATTAAATATTAAATATAGTTCAGATGTCTTATCTGCTGGGAAAGAATAGTAATGATGAGGCTCTTTATTTGCCTGTCCATTCCTGTTCCTTTGTTTGATGACAGTGAAAGCTCCTAATTTGCTGCTGATTTTTGTATCAAATTAGGATCTTCCTTTGTGGTTGGATAAATAAAGGAATATATTTATAGTTGCTATATTAGAGAATGGAATATTAAGTGATTTTTCTAAATGAAGGAATAGTGAAAACATTAATGAAAAGGTTAAGATAAAGAGAGTGGGATAAAAGGAAATGAGTAATTAAGGTTTAAATAACATTAATGACTAGCTTTTACATCAAATAAAAATATCTTGTATAATCAGTGAACACCACACATGGTGAAAAGGCAGGAGGAAGCAATCCCACAATTCCACGTCTGTCAGCAGATACTGTGGAGTGCTCCATCTTCTGCATGTAAGAGCTCTTTGTAAGACACTGTATAATCAATGTGTGCAGAGAAAAATAAGTGGAGAACTGCTGAGGATCTGCCACAGTTTCTGAGCCCCATCATCCTCTACAGTGCTGAGTGAGCTGCAGCTTGGTTCTGCATTTATTTTCCTTTAAGTAGTTAACAAGAAGTGTACCTATTCTTCATCTGATATATAGACTTATCAAAAGTTTTTACTCCCTTAGTCGCTGTTTAGCTACCAGAATCTAAATGTATGCCCCATATGTGCTGCTCAAAACTTTGTGATACCTTATATCCCTCCATTAGATTAGAAAATAAATTTGTTTAGAATGTAGATCTTTAATGATCTTAAAGTAAGTGATCTGGCCAAGGGCTCTAAGAAGCACCTCTCACATTTTCTTTCTTTCATAGAACCATAGAATATGCTGATTTGGGAAGGACCCACAAAAACCATTGAGTCCAAATCCTGGCCCTGTGCAGGACATTGCAAGAATCACACTGGGTGCCACAGAGCATTGTCCAAATGTTTCTTGAACTCTGTCAGGCTTGGTGCTGTGACCACTTCACTGGGGAGCCCATGCCAATGCCCAAACACTCTCTGAGTGAAAAACATTTTCCTAATATTTAGCCTCAGCCTCCGCTGACTTAGCTTCATGCCATTTTCTTGAGTTCTGTCACTGTCTCTTCCTCTCATGAAGATGCTGAACACCACGATGAGGTCTCCCTCCCCACCCCCTTCTCCAGGCTGAACAGACCAAGGGACCTCAGCTGCTCCTCACAAGGCTTCCCCTCATGGCTCATCTCACGGTTTGGACAGGTGTCTACCAAGAAAGGCAGGAGCCTCCCTTGGGATGAGCAAAGGAAACCCTCTTCCCTCCAAATTAGTAGTATTCTGNGTGCCCAGGTGCAAAGAGCTCCTCTCCCAGCGAGGTATCAACAGGGCACCGAGCCCAGCGGCCGCGGCAGGAGAAACAGGCCGGGCTGGGCCGCGGTGGTACCAGCGAGTTCCCTTCCCCCGGCGCAGCTGCGCGCGTCTCCCTCCAGAAGCCTCAGCGCGGGGGCCGAGCTCCAGAAGCCGAGCCAGCAAGCGGGACCGCCGCTGCCCCTGTCCCGGCTCCTACCAGCTCCACCTCTTGCGGTATCTCCACCCCTTCCCGAGAAACCCCCAGACACGGAGGTGCTGCACCCAGATGTGCTCCAGGCTTAGCCACTTCTATTGTTTTCCTTAAGTATCTTATTAGCATTTCTTAGCAGTCTTTTTTTTTTAATGGAGAAAATTTTCTCTCAAAAGTGAGGACAGCCCTTCACCATTCTCATGGCCCCACTTCCAAGAATAATTGAAGACAAGGGGAGGATTTTTTTTAAAGCCCATCATTCTCATCAGATGATGCAAACAATGGTATATTTTCTTTAGATTTTAGTGTATTCTACTACTGAGATCCTGTTTTTCCAGAACATTCTAGAAACTTAGAGCAATGCTCTAGTTTCAAGAAGTTGAGCAGAGTGTCTAGGGAATGGATTATCCCATGTGAAAATAATGGATTTATATGTCCTTCTGTAGAATTAGTTCATAATTCCTCCCAGATAGATCTGTGGACTAGAGGACAGGTGAAGCATGCAGGAAAAAGAGATGTTTTCCTGTTATTTTATAATTATCTAGTCATAAAGTCAGAGGTAATCTCTTTTTATGGGTTCATCCTTCCTTTCTTGCAGGGGACTTGAATCAAAGTTGTATGGCACTCTGGTTTATCAAAGTCAGAAATTACAGATAATAACAGAATTTTCCATTACCCATATGAGAAAGAAAAAACAGTGAGATTTCTTCTTTAAAGGGTCTTTTTTTTCCTTTCTTGTATTTATAGCTTATAAACCTGATGCTGCTTAAGCTCTGCCCTATGACATCCATGTCATCATCTACAAGCTGTGCACATCATCCAAGTTATGTCACAGTGTTTTCATACAATCTTTCCCTTGATTAAAATGGACCATTTTGCTTAATGAACCGCCATATTTCATCTAATTGTAATTCAAGTCAATATTTTCAGCATAACTCTTAATTGATAAAGTATCAGGTAATTATGTATTTACTATTTTATATGTGTTAAAAGTTATCAATTAATCATTTAAAAATGCACCAGATGACCACACAAGTTTTTAAGAAAAGGACAAATATAAACTATGAAACAATTTTGGTAGGCAAAATGTCTCGTCCTGTCAGTCTTAAGATTTTCCATGAATATTATATTAATCTTTAAACAGAAGAAAAAAAAATTTTAAAAGAAGAAAGAAAACATTTTCCCAAGTATGCCCATTTTCAATCTTGAAAAGAGTGCAAAAATGCTTTGAAAATCACATTTTCTTTGTAATTCTTTGTTTGGTAATGAACTTTTATCAATCAATTAATTTGAGATTAACAATCTCACTGTATTGTTAATATAATAATAGAAACATAGAATATGCTGAGCTGGAAGGGACCCACTGGGATCACCAAGTCCAACTCCTAGCGCTACACAGGGCACTCCAAGAACCACACCTTGTGTCTGAGAGCATATTCCAACTTGAACTCACATTTAGCCTGTTCCAGTGTTCAACCACCCTCTGGATGAATGGCCTGGGCTGGAAGAGACCTTAAAAATCATCTAGTTCCAACCTCTCTGGAATGGGAAAATGACATTCTTCAATTACTGAATCAGCAGAGGCAGGTATCCAATGGAGAAAAAACGAATGTGCAAGACAAAGCATTGCAGTGAGGAGGTAATATTATAAAAGCTTTAGAGGAAATAAAGTTTTGAATCTTACCCTTAACAATACTTTTATCCTGTAAGCCATCAGCAGTCAGATGACTTATATCCAGTCCCTCCACTCTAACCACTATTTAAGACTAATTAGAAGTGAATGAATCTAAAAGTTGGACAGGACTTAGGGTGGTAGAAAAATCCATTCCTGTCTAGCCATACTCTAGTTCTAAATCACCTACTCAGAACTTCTGAGTTAGGCAAAAGTCTAACAGAAGCTCCATTCAGCTGAGGGACACGATGCTAACCAGATTGAGAGATTTACAGTGCCAAATCCAAACCTGCAAGTTAAAACATTGCTGTTTAGTGACCATCTCCAAAAGCAACCAGATAGCTCTCTTCTGATTGGAGAGCTCCCTAAAATTTTTTCACCATGGCAACATCTACAGCAGTCTAGACTCCAGTACAGTAAAAATGAAGAGGATTAGGCACACAAAGGGTGCAGTTCATCTGATGAAGAAGATGACAAGAATAGGTCAGTTAAATCGCTCATTCAAATTGTCTATGTGTTTCTATTTGCCTTAGAGGGAACTTGGCAACTAATTCAGACCGAGATCTCTACAATTAGAGTCTGAATCCTATTCCCAAATCCCTTTGTTTTTTCTACATGTCTAGAGCATTTTTTTCTTATCTTTTTGCTTGTTGTATATTTTGCAATTGCAGTGACAAAGAGGCCCAAACAAAGGAGATACCATTTAACAACGAAATTCCTACTGCCTTTAATGAAACCAGTACTGAGCTGATACACTGAACTAGGATACACCAAAGCCTTCCATTTCCACCACACTAATCTCATACAGAGGGAGTGAAACCTTCTAGTCAGTGGATTAAAACTTCAGAAATTCAGGCAAATTCTTCATCTTTAAAAGTTTTATCCTGGGGTTATTATTTGAGGTGATTGTTTTTATTTTGGGTGGGCTTTTTAGTAAATCTTGCTACTTGTCTGAGAATTAAAAATTAAATTGCTCTCTAAAGGATCAATTTACAACTGAACTTTATTGCTTAGCCCATTGGAAAGTTTGCATCTATCATCCATCAATTCTATTTTTACTCACTAGTAGAACCAGAAGTTTCAAAGGAAACAGTATATCCATGTAAAATTAATTAAGTTCAACCGTGACCTCATTACACTGATGGAGTGTAGTGCTGCTACCTACAACCAAAACAAATTTATTTTGATTAAATATACTTCAGGTTATAAAAACAACATATCTCACCCAAGTAATAGAATTTCAGAAACATACAGGTTTTATTCTAAAGTTATCTACTACTCACTACAAGACAAAATGAGATTTCTTCTTTCTCTTGTATTTTAAGGCCATGGCACAAATATGTGGTTTGCACGAAAAACCACTGCATGATCGGTTCCTTGGCAGAAGTTTCATATAATCAGATTTAATTTTAAAATTCCTCTGTGTTTTAAAATACATATTAAACCAAACAGAATATGGTCTACTGTCACTTTTAATCTTCTAAGAAAATTTACCTTCATTCCTCACAGGGAGGAATGAGTAGGAAATACTGTTTCCAATTCACCAGAGCATTTTGAATTTTAGAAAAATTCCTGGGTGGTAAAAATACATTGCACTGTGACTCTGGCCTCTGAATAACTAAATTGATAGGACACATAAAGCATGAAAGTATTAAATCCTTCAGGGAAGGAATTTAATCCAGGTCTTCTATGTCTCAGTTAAATATCCTTACTACCTGGTCACTTATTATTCTGGAGTATCCCTTGTCTCTTCCTTAACAGATATTCTATCCAAGATTTTAAAAATCTTTCCTAGAGTGTTCCATTAGAACCAATTCACCACAGCAAATGGCCTGGTTTGAGGAAAATGGTATTTTCTGAGAACAAAAATCTCATTATTAAAACTTTCCTGGTGGATATTCATCACCATATCCTGAGACTTGTTTTGATTATTAGATGTGCAAATTTCTTGTTAGCTTTCCATACACACAAGTACAACTAAACCTAACCAAACCAAACCAAACCCCCAAAAACTCAAACACCTGAGTGAAGGAAAAATCCACGGGGAAATCAGTGGTTCTAGCAATACTTTGCTCATGAGCAAATCTTGCTGAAATAAATGTTGCCTCTGGTTAACAGTGCATGCCTTAGGTTATTTTTTATAATTTTAAAAACATTAAACTTGATATGGAATTATACACTTAGCATGATATGCACATAAATTCATTCTAAAATCTGGTTTCTGACTACATCTTCTGAAGAAGCAGAACAAAAACCATAATCTGATGTTTCAAAAAGGACGAGGAAAGATTAAATTGTAATCCTAATTCTGATCATAATTTGTTGCTGTGTCCTGAATAAATTACCTTATCCTTCTGAGAGAAGATGATAATACAAACCTCAGAAAGGTAGTGAAATGGTTCCTTCACTGATGTGTCTTTGTGCAGGAAAATATTTCCCTGCACAGCTCTGCATATATGTACAATGTTATTCTAAAATAATTGTATCAATTATCAAATAGTATTAATATGGCTGTTTTTCTGTCTTTAAAATGGTATTCTAGTAATACAATAACATTCACCTCAAAAATTTCATTCTTTTGAAACTAGACCTTAGATTTACATAGGAGGCAAAGTAATTATGGAAGATATTCCATCATACACAAAATGTGTCATCTTCTTTCTTATCACTAAGAGATATTAAAGTCATAATTATTGCATTATATAACTAGTGCTGAAGAGCACGGTGAGAAAGGTGCTTTTGAAATCGAATAATTATTATAATTTGCATCAGTGTACTTCCAGCAATCATACTATATATTTATAGGCAGCAATGAAAATAAGTGGAGTGATGTTGTTACTTGTCCCATCAAAAACTTTCACAATGGCAATGACAAGAACATTGCATTCCTCTCACTAGCAGAAAATATAATGTACACCTTGAGACAGATAAATGTTCCTTACTATATTTTAATGTGTAATTCTAGCACTCACTTCTCTTCAAGCTTTTCTGTTAACACTTGCAAATTACTCCAGGACCAACCAGTATTCATGTCTAATTTGCTGCATATTTGCAAGATGTGTAAAAAGATAGATTTTATTAAGAAATGTCACCATTAGTTTTTGAGCAAATATAATACATCTGACAGTTGAACAATGGTTTGGGTTTGGGTATTTTTTTGGGTTTTGGAGTTTTTTTTGAAAGTACAGCAAGTGCAAAAAGAATTGAAGCAACTTTGTGTATTATTGCTCCAAAGTGGAAAATTTCCTTCTCTTCTTCTGATTTTGCAGAGCAGTTAATATTGTCTTGCCTCTGACCAAACCATTCTGGAAACTAGAGTATCTGAAATTACAGTTAATTATTTAATTGTGTGGACAGCAAGTAGTTAGCATTGCTTCTAGACTGCTCACATTTCTAGATGGGCATTATTGTTCTCTCTGTGGCATGATCAGAAACAATTACCACTTCAATAAAGTAAGAGGTAGCGTTACACGAGATTGAAATCATGATTAGAACAGTGACCTGGCTATGGCACAAATTAACTTACCCTCTTGCTTTTCTTCTTTTTAATAATTTAGGCATCGTGCCACTGTGTGTGCTTGTGTATGTTCTTACTTTGCACTCTTTGCAGTCTTTATTTGCTGTTGTTAATATGCTCTTTCTGACATTTAAACAGTTCTATTAAAAGAGCTTGTAAATACTGAATTGAAGTCTGTAAAGTAAAAGAAAATTCTCTAAGCAAATATGTTGTATAGCTGAAAATGTTTCTTCTTTCTTTTGCTTTATTTTTCTTTCTTTGCCTGATCACCCTGAAGTCTTTGCTAACATGATTATTTACATAAAAAGGAAATTAAGTTAATTTAACAGCTTGGGTTTTTCTATTAAGAAAATACTGAAATTCAAAAATATTCACAACAATACTTTCTATATTAATAATCAATAAATATAAACCAGAAATATAAAATTGCAGGAAACTATCTATGAAAAAGGGTACAGAAGTGGGGAAGGAAAGGGGAAAAAACGGAAGAGGGAGAGGTAGATGGGGTGAGAGGTAAATTATCTGAACAGAAAGGGATTTTTAATTATACTATAACTTACATATAAAAGTGTTACAGAACTCTTCAGTAAAGACATATTCTAGATTTATGTGTTGTTAAAAATAGTGTATTATATAGGGGTCATTACATTCCTTAAAAATAGAAAAAAATGTGTCTTCCTTAATCCTCTGAATTTTATTCTGCTTCAAATTTCCTTTCTGGTTTCCCTGTCTTCTACATAAATATATTTTTTACCATTCTTGAAGTCTTAATAGAATTTACTTTCCCTCCCCTTTTTTTTTTATTTGGATTTGAGCTGTGTGTTTACACAATCCCTTTCTTTACAGATTTCTTAATTGTCATTTTCTTCTAATGTTCAAAGCAGGTTAGTTACCTCTAGCCCATATCAATCACTTCTCTGTCATCTTTATGCAATTTCTAAATAAGTTTTATAAACTAAGGTTTCATACAATCTTATGGCTGTCGTTTGTGGTAAAATCTGAAAGGCCATAGAAAGATCATACTTATTCTTCTCCATATACATTCTCAGATCTGGGGGTCCATAAACAAAACAGAAAAGGCAGAAAAGAAAGTATTATATTCTGCATTTCTAAAGGGTGAGCTTATGAAAATAATGATTAAACCTAAACACTTCGGGTTAATACTACTGTTAAATAAACAAGTCTCATGGGGTAAGTGTGATTCTTTCAAGCAGAAGCCTGAACAAGATGAAAGTCTATTCACCTGAAATCCAAAGTGATGAATATTAAGACTCTATAGAATGTTAGAGGCACTGAACTTCAAACACACACACACACATATATATGTAAAACAGTTCTGTGCTCCATCTGTGGGACAGCAGCAGAGATAGGACTGAATGCTACATTACCCATTAGGTAAGTCCTGGAAGATCAATCAGTAAATTAGGGCAACAGAACACAAGATGTAAGACACAATGACACCACACCAAGAATTAGGGTCCTGAACCTGAGCTGAGGTGGGATCCTGTGAGCAAGGAGTGACTGGTCAGGGCCATTAAGGCCTATTTAGTGCCTTTCAAGCTCTGGTAGTTAGGAAAGTTATTGTGGCAATGTCACTGACAAGATACCATCAGCAATCTGTGGAAAGAGATAGGTACTTCCAAAGAGTCCTCATCTTTGGTGGGTCCAGTTAAACTCAGGAGTTGGGTATCCCTCTCTGCTGACTCTGTCAGAGACCTGAGATGACTTTTGTGCTAACTTAGGTGAGGTGAATCTGACCTGAGGATGTTGAGTAGGACAGTGTGTGTGTGTGTGTGTGTTTGTGTGTGAGCTTTAAGCAATGACACCAGCATTTAGTTTCCATGTTCCATCTAGCCTGGAAGTCCTCCCTTTGCTGAGATTGTAGGGAATTAGGCCCCAGGGCCCAAGAGGTCTTTCTCATTCCTCTGCCTCTCTAAAATAAATTCATATTAACTTCAACCTATCAGCCTGTCGGAGAAGAGATGGCTCTTAAAGGCCATCATTAAAGGTCATGTAATGTACTCTTAACTACTAAAATAGTGAGTTTGTCCAAAATATAAAGAAGGCAAGAAACAATACCTAAGAATGTTGTAAGCTCAAAATAAACAGAGATCTAGGGAAGATTTATATTTCAAAATCATGTCATACTACTGAGGGTAGGTGGAAGGAAGCAGAGGATATAAGAAAACAAATAGTCTTTTCTAGGCCAAGAAAAAATGCATTAACCTCTTTCTGCAAACTCTGTATGCCTCACAGAGCCTTTACTCTAGTCACAGAGCTATACATTTCATTTTTGAAGAGAATGACTATATACAGCTACCACTCCAAAAACAGAGTCACCAAGAGACAGATTTGTCACGCAGGCAGTGCCAGAAAGAATTGAGAGAGCATATAAGACCATGAAATACGGGGATGTATGTACTGATTAAACCAAATAGCCTTGTAATCTACTCCTTTGTCTCACAGTGGCAACATAGCAGATACCAGTGGAAAAAACCATGAGATTAGGATAAATATAGATTGGTTTATTTTTGGTCTGATATATCACCTCTGCTAGCAATGTCAGTTTCTGCAAGGAAGGGATTCCTGAGATTAATGTATCGCTGTCTCCTTTTGCAGAGTAAGTCTTTCTTGCATTAATTTGTAAGATACTTTTTAGACCTCCCTTGAGGGTATCCACAGCTTGTATCAATGACTTCCACAGTGTAATTGTTTATTATATGGAAAAGTAATTCCTGATCTTTCTTCAAAACCTGTCAGTTAATTTCATTTGATGAAATGGTAATTGCCCCCAACCCATGTGCTATTCACTGTTTTCATACCATTCATGAGTTTACAAGTCTTCATCATAAAAATCTGTTCAGTCTTCTATTTTCCAGGCTACACACTCCCTGTCTGTTTAATTGCTTGTCATAGCAAAGTTTTCTATATCTCCTATAATCCTTGCCAAACCACCTTTTCAAGTTTCATATATTTTGAAGCTAAGAAAGCAGAAGCCTGAATAGACCTTCACAGAAAGTTGTAGATGTGTACTCATCATGGGATTATCCACTGATATAATGCTGTTTTCTCTTGTGTTTTTTAATCTTTTCATAATAATTCTTAGCATGCCTTACTGAGTGCCAGTGAGCACAGAGCTAACATTTACAAAGAACTATTCACCATGACAGCAACAGCTCTTTCCTGAATGGTAATAGATAATTCAGGTCTCAGTTTTTCGTATATAATAAATTAATTTTTGACCCACATATTCATTATTTTGTAGTTATTGACACTGAATTTCATCTCACATTTTATCTTCCAGTCATTCAATATTGCTTTACTCCTTACTCCCTTTTCCAGATAATTTATAAATAGACTGAATAGGACCAGGAAAAAATTATTTGTGGTGTTGCTTTTTGTTTCTTTTTCCTTGTGCCTATTTCTTATTTTTTATCTAACTAGTTATCCATGAGAGGATATAACATTTTAAACCATGACAGCTTCATTTCTTTCAATTTTTCATAGGAGCCATTGTCATTATAGAATCTTGCAACCATAAAATACCAGGTTGGAAAGGTTATTAAAAAAGGAGTCTCCTTCTTTGGAGCCACCCTTGAAATACTAAAACATGGTGATAAGATCTCGACTAAGCCTTCTTTTCTCAAGACTGAACAAACCCAGTTCTCGCAGCTTTTCCTCACATGTCAGATTTCTGAGTTCTTTCATCGTTCTTGTGGTACTTATCTGGACCTTCTCCAGCCTGTCCACAGCTTTTTTTGCACAGCAGGGATCAAATCTGAAGAGAGAATTTCAGATGTGGCCTTACAAATGCTGAGTAGGGGAGGATGATGACTTCTTTATCTCTGGTGATGATGCCCTTTTTGACACAATCTAGCACCCTGTTGGTTTTGACACTTCTGGCCAATTTCAATTTGAGCTGAGCTTTTACTTTTCTAACTGCATCTCTGGACATCCTGGCAATGTCCTTGTAGCTTTCAATAGGTATTTGTTTGCTTTTCCATCTCTGGAACGCTCCTCTTATAAAACACTTCAACGCAATAAAATCTGAAAAAGTCTACCAGTCTAAATATAAATTCTGTCTGCTAAACAGGAAGTAGCATGAGAAAAGAACATGACATTTCACACTGCAAGAGTACTTCTTAAGACATTCATCTCTGTATACTTAGTAACATGTTACAGGAAAACCGCAAAATCAGAGAGAACCTTCCTGCTCCCCTTCACTCCTATGACTCATGAATTGCAGACAGTATTCCAATCAGGGTACTGTGATTTGCTCTTTTACTTCCTTTCTGAGTAATGTGGATTGCTCAAAAGATCAAGTTAGTCAATCCATCCTATGCAGAGACAGAAAATAAAAGATGGCCTCAGAGGGGAAAAAGATAGGCAAGAAACTGTTGTTATACTATACACCTTGCTCTAGTCAAGAATTTACCACAACATTCTCCAGATATTGTAAGATGCTGTTAGATCTAAATTCTCCACATCATTAAGAAATGAAGAGAAATAAAATAAAATCAACACCCATCCTCCATAGAAGAATAGGAGAACATGAGGTGATCCAGGTCCTGGAAGAGTTTGATCAAGTCCTGCTCTTGTTCCTGCAGATGCAAATAAGAAAAGGTCTGACCTGCAAGCGGATCAATGGCATAGATCTTCTGACAGTAGGAACCAAGGTTACAACCACTAAGAAACAGGTGAGAAACTGAGCTGTTGTCAACACATCCTAAGGAGCAAATCAGGAAAATGTTAACCACCCCAGCAAAGAGGTAGTTTGCTGGCTAGAACTGACCAGACAGCCTAAGGAAACCCAAACAATTTGCATATTTGTTTTTTTCTATCCAGCACTTTAACTGTTACAGTTCACTCTGCTGTTCACATAACCAGTAGCAGTTTGGAGACTAAAGGATGTGCAAGTTTTCATGTTAGTAGAATGTCTGCTAATATATACCATGATCACAGACAACAATCTATTTATTCAGGGGGATATCTTTAGCTTTGCCCTCAGCCAATCTCTCACATGGTACTGAGAGCAGGAGTCAGAGAGCAAGATCAAAGAATATTTAAATGTGATTAATAAAAAAATCCTAGTTTAGGTGGTTTGCATTATTTATCTCATTCTTTATTCAGTCTGATGCAGCTCCTGGGTCATGGCAAAGTGGTTTTACTTTTCATCTTCATGTAAAGTGAGACTAAATTCTTACTTACCCATTGGCAACAAAGTACTGCTATTTAGCCTCGCTAATGAGGGGGAAAAGCCAAAGTGATAATTTGTTACTTGATGATAAGAAACACTAAGGGATTCCTTCTTGGCTTTACATTCCCATATCTGTTGTTTTGGGTTTGACTTAAATTCTTTATGTTCCTTTCTTTCTTTGTGCAGAGTGTGAACAATGTAGACATATGACACTGGATATAGCAAGAGACAAAAATAAATACCAGGCACTTACATTAATAGCACCAGAAAGAATTTACAAGAGGACAGGATACATGAAAAATAGTGTCACCCTGGATAAAAATGTCTATAAATACACATGTTCAGATCTGACATTTTATTCTAGTGTATGACTCAATAACCCTCCAACAATGAGTGCCCTTCCATTTAAAATTAATCAAAACATTCAGAGCTGAATTCTGATATGCTTATTCTGACTTACTAGAAGTCTACTCTGAAGAGAATCCCATTAACTTAGAACAACTTAAGGAGCTGGTAACTCTTTAGAATAAATGGAAGCATCATTCTACCAGTTAATTGCACAGAAACCTCTTTCTGATTTTTTAAAATTCTTTCTCTGATTTTAACACTATATTTTTACCTATTTCAGAATAAAACCATTAGCATATCAATGTCTTCACACATCAACTAGAATAGCTACATCTTTGAAAAACAATCTATTGGAAATATATGAAAGAGAAAAATACACCAGTTTCAGTTCTGACAAAAGAGATTCTAGATCTTGCATAAAATCCTTTTTACAGTTTTGTATTTATGTAAGGAAAACACCTCCTTGGTACACATTTTGATTAGTATTTGGATGGTTTTTAAGCAATGTTTCAAAGAGATGCTAAATATGATTCAGTATGACAAAGCAGGTGGAGCATAAAATGAGTCAGAACAGAACAGATGACAGGTCTATCAAAACCAGGATACTTTTTCCAACAACTTTTTACACCAGATGTTTAAGATAAGGCAAAAAAAAAAAATCAATAGCAAAATGTGTGAAATTAGAGTTCGAGAGGTGAAGAGAGTGTTCTTTTTAGAGCTAGGATGTGTTCTGTTACATCCTGACCAAAATGGATTGATGACCTTTAGGAGATCATCTGAAGCAGGTTATTCACAAATCCTATTCTTCAAATGGCCGCTTTTCCCTTTTTTATTTATTTGCTTTGAAAGGCTTTGGAAACACAAGTATTTTGAACATTCCCTTACCCCTCAAGTTTTTCATATAGGGTAGTTTCTTCTATTACTGTATTACTGGCTCTATTTTGTGCCCCAGGCACAGAGTCAGCATCTCTGAATTCCACAGTTCAGTTGGTATACTCAGACATTTACCAAAAATAAAAGCGGAAGAAAAAATGCAATTACAGGAATTACTCATTCTTACAAAAAAATGGAAAAAAATTAACTCATAGTATAGAATTAGAAATACATTTACATTTATTAATAATTTTATTTGCAAATGACTGAACAAAAATATTTATAACTTTCTCATATTGTGGACTAGAATGGCCTATATTTACATTTATCATTTCAGTATTTTGTTTAGCATCCTGCACTGCAGTATTTGGAATAGGAGAGGACTGCCATATCAATACAAGTCTTCACTTAAGGAACTCAGGAGATTTCATGAACTGGAAGCCAGAAAGTTGAGTGGTTCCTGAAGTGCTGCAGAACTCAGAGGGTGAAGTACAGCTGTGCATCTAGTGGGAGTCTCTATTGCTATTTATAATATATAGAACATTCTTGTCCAATTCCATAAGTTGTTTTTCAAAGGTAAACACCACTATTTCCATTTCTACCCAGCAGAACAGTATAACAAAAGAGTCAGATGAGGGTGCTGATGGCTTCCTCTACATAACTGCATTAATGAAACAGAATACAGGCATGGTAAGTGAGCATAGTGGGGTATGTGATGGTTCATTTCCTCAGTACTGGATCCCTTTGCAGATGCCCAGAGAGGATAAGACGGGTCTAGCTATGTTGGAAATTAAATTGACATTTTAACACCTTGGAAAAACTCTGAATGTTATTCACTTTTAGACTTTATTCTAATGAGTTCCAATTAAGTTCAAGCCTAATATATTTGCATATTGTGGCCATAAGACTCAAAATTTACATCTCTGATGAACTACTGCCTGTAGCTGGGAAATAGCTGAAGGCAGAGACTCCTGCAAAATACAGCTTCTATCACTGAAAACAATTTTCCTTATTTTTGGTTATGAAACATTCTCAGTCTTCTAGCTGTATTTTAATACTTTGTTGGTTTGTTCCTTTTCCACAGTCTTTCAACTGAGCAGTCCACATGCAGCAGTCCACCGTCAACCCAAGCTTTTACTCACACAGCTGAAGTTAGACCAAGGTCCAAGACTTCTGTGACTCCTTTACCACACTCAAAAAAAGAAATATCATCAAGTCAAGTTAGAAAGGCTTGAAGTACAAGCATTTAAGCATATGGGATACCCACTCAAACTGGGAGGCAAAAAGGACACAATGTGGCCAAGAGTTTTGAAGAATCTGCAGGTTTCAATATGTGTAGAACTGCTCTGTCTCAGCTGTCTCCAAAGTTAGAAAAACTGGCCATGCTTCAGAAAATTCCTTTGGATTTTAGATTTAAGAGAAAACAAGTGAATGTAGTATCTTTCTTATTTTGCACAAGTGCCTCTCATTCTGACTAATTGACCAGTTTGTTTCTCCATTTTGAGGATGTTGCTTGTACTGATGGAGCATCAAAAGAAGTAAACTGAGAAAAAGGAAAAATGGTTCCTATCCCACAGTCCCTCAAGAATGGCAAAAGTCAATTCTATTTGTAATGTTTAGATATGATCCTTAATATTCATAAAAGGAGTAGAATAGGTCTGTGTGGGAATTGTTTCCTAGGAACAATTCTACAGACATCCAGACTTTTGGAATGAAGGAATCATGGTTTTGTTTTTTCATTAATCTTTCTATTAGTCTTTTTTCTGCTACTATTTTCTATATATGTCTTAATTTTATAAGAGTGTTGCTGACTGTTTCTGAAGTTAAATACTCTTAATATCAACAAATTCCGTGAAAAGCAGCAGTGTTTCTTCCTGTACAAGTTTAGGATTACAGAAGAATAATCCATTGCTACACATTACAGAAAAGAAAAGGTGGTCACTCTCTTATTATTTGGCCACCCTTTTATGCACAGTATGTATATATTGAATGACATACTCCCTAAGATGTAGAGGTGAGAAGTTTAAAGAAATTCTTTCTGCATAAAAAAGTATTAAATACTTATGCTGATTTTGAAAGGTTTTTATGTAAAGCAAATTAATGATGTTTACTCTTCATATTTCATATGAAATGGGCATTAATTACCCATGCATGCTTTGCTGATTTGCAGTTCACATGGCAATACTTATAAATAATCATCTGAAAATGCTTGGGGAGATTCATTCATTTGACAGAATGCATCAAAAACTCTGCTCTCAGCTGATAACTTAGGCAAGAAGTGCGTTTGGGAAAAAAAAGAAAAATGTCAAAGGCTGGAGAGAAGGAAGAAATGAGCATTAAAAATGATTCACAAGCTGAAGAACTGTCTATAGAGTGAAAAAGTTAAGGAAATTATTCTTTTTAGGTGATCAAAGACAAGAGAAATATCTTGATTTTAATAAGTGGAGTATCTCTGGAGAGGAAAAATACTGAATACAGAAGTGGACTTTATAACTGCATTAAAAAATCCTAAAATGACCCAAGAACTAGATATTGAAGTAACACAGAATGGGTAATTTTAAAATTATTTTATTTTTAATTTTTTATCATCAAGAGTCATTAACAATTGGAAGAAATTGAAGCAGTGGATTTGTCATCTCTTGATGGCACCAAATCACAAAAAAATTCATTTCAGGAGTGTATGCTTTAGTGGAAAACAGCTAGGAAAAAAGCTGATAAGATATTTGGTGTATTAGGATCAAGTTGGATACTGGTCAATTATGATGCTAACACTCAAACATATGAATTAGCATCTTGATCAGTTTTTGAGTATCTTGAATGTGATGGACAATTCATCAGAATGGTCATTCCTATTCTGCAGAAGGCTATGTTTGTATAAAAGTCTGCTTTAGGGTTGTCTTTCATAACCACACCTATTACATCTCAGAGCCTCCCTACTTTTCAAAGTATTACACTTGCAACCATGTCAAAAGAAATGTGCTTTAATCACCAAAATCACTTAAGGGTAAATAAATATTGAATTGAATATTTCCAGTTAGGTATCTAGGAGAGACTGGACTATTAATGATTAATGGCTCCAAATATTTGCCCATGTGTTGAGGTTCCAGGGTGCTTTGCTGAGCCAGGTTTGCATCCCTCCAGGGAGGAGGTGAGGTTTTGGGTGTGTAATGACTATCTTGCCTTCTACAGAGGGGGTGAACCACCACCACCACCTGCAGGCCACAATGAAGAGGCAAATCCTACATGGCAGGATGGTGACTCTTATCATGCTTATTGCCCTCCCCTACACAACTCAGTTGTAAAACTTCCACCCACCTGCCCTCAGGGAAGGTCTGATGTGGCATAACCAGCTTAACTATGCTGACTGAGGGGGAGCTGTCATGTCTTAGAAGGGGTCATAAATCATTAAAGACCCCTGAAATGTCCCCAGACTCATTTCTGAGGTCTTCCACCAGAGGACTAAAAGCTCCTCCCCAGGGTGGGTACCTGGGCATTCTCCCCAAGGCTCAGTGTATTTTAAGAGATGCTGTGTTTCACAGGCTTCTTCCCTCACACCCAATGGATCACAACAGATGAAGACCATCACTTGAACCAACAAACTGCAATAATCAAACCTTGCCATAGATCTGTGGGTGATTATCTGTCTTCCCTCTTTTCCCTTGTACATTTTCTTAAGTGATATTTTTATTCTTTTGTATTGCCATATCACTACAGATAATAGCAATCAAAACAGCTACATACCTGCTTTTCATTACAACCAAACTGTTCTAAAATAAACTCTACACATACATTTTTACAAAGATCAGTCAGTGTTATTTCACTCTAATCTGCCCCAAGGGATCTATTAACAAGAACCTGGGTTACTCTTGCCTTCTGGGGCAGGTTGCAACAGTATCATATCACCTTTACGGTCAGGGTTAGATTTATTTCTCCAAAGTTGTCACCTGTATCAAGATTATAACATGGATATGAATTAGTAATGCAAGTTAAGTAATTTTCTGAAAAAGTAAGTAATTTAATCTTAGTACCTACTTATGAAGACAAGCAAATTAGAGAATCTGAAGGAATACTGGGAAAGACATTAATCCCACTCAAGTTTAACCAACTAGAAGCTAAACATTTTGTACATTCTCATTAGGTTCTTTCTTTAGCTGGTGCAAGCAGGCAATTCCAGAGAACAGTTTATTCCTCTATATTAATACCCCTGGATGGAGCAACAGCCTCTGGAGTATACCCTTGTTTCCTTCTGTCAGCTGTGAAAACTTTGCATTAGACTAGATACCTGATTTAAGCAGCTCAAGTTAGGCAAGATGAACAGCATCCCTGCACTTTTTACTCACTTCTTCCCTTGTATTCCAAACTGTTTTGACAGTGCATGTTTTTAGTGTCTCTTAGAAAAACAGATCCTGAGGCAGAAATGTTAAGAGCTGCCCAATTACTTTTTCTCACCAGGAGAGAAGAAGCCTCCACTTCACCATGCTGTTATCTCAGGCCACCTACCTACCTCTCTGCTGAGCTGTTGGGCTCTTTGGACAAGACAGTGCATGGCATTAGGAGGGAAAGAAAAAAACCCCCAACATCAAAATAATGGAATGCTTTCACCAGAAATAAAGAAAGGATGAAGTAATGAATTTCCTTTTCCCCTTCCATCCTCCCTGAGAAACCTGTACCATGTATTCCTAATAATAACCACAGTGGCCAGGAGGGCTGGTAGGACCAAGCTCACCTTGTGTGCTCTCTGTTTTTTTAAGTTCTGAAATCTGAATGGAAAGACACTCCAACAGTACACACTGGCTACTTGTAAATTTCTTCCCTCAGCAAAGATAAGTTATACTAAAATTTTGTCAGCAGATGACTTTATTGGTTCTCTCAATACTGATACAAGTCTCATAAACAGGGGATACCTGAGTTATATAAGTGAAAAGAGAGGTAGGGGATTACATATGTCCAAATAAAGTGACATGAAAATGAAAAATAAATATAAGTAAAAGAAAATAATTCTACCAGTACAGTACAAAAGCCTATGCAAGGATTGCATCATGTAATGAGTGCATGAAAAGGAAAGTGAATTTATATGCCACTCCTTTATTGACATGAGGCAACCAGATGATCATGACAGTCTTTATCCTCTTCTTCCCCACTGAAGTGTACAGAGGCAGCGTCTTCCTAAGATGTAGCAAAGTTGCTCTTTGGTGTCAGCCAGTCACCTACTGGCTTGTGGTGCAATTTGTTTCCCATTTGGATCAGGGATGTGTCTTCCCTTCTTTTCATAACTTTATTTTCTAAAGGCTCCCGTCAGACCGCTTGTGCAGTTGTGTACCCTGTCGATCAGGGAGGGACACAGGGCTGAACGTTCTCATTCATCATTTGATCTGTAACTCCTCGAAGGGACTAGCTCTCAGTGCTTAACACAAGATCTGGTTTTCCCTCCTTCATCAAAAGAAAGACCAGCTTTCCAGATGACATGTGGGGTAGCCTAGTGACACACTATGACATCTGTGAGAGGATAACAGGGGTGACTGCAGTCAGGACTGATGTACCTGCTTTGAAGGAATTCTTGATGGGACCCTAGGTAAACTGTCAGTCACTATTAACACATTGCTGGGATTCAGCAGGATATACAGGAATGCTTTTGCTCACAATAGAATTGTGAAAAATATAGTTTAACAGACAAGCTTGCATTTTATGCAGAGCTAATCCATACAGCTTGGAAGGATCTTACTGGTAGGCTGTATTCGTGCCAACTATTACAATGCTGTGACTTCCCATGTTGACTAACATAAAGTAGCAAACTGGGTTTGCTAAAGCATTTGTCACCCTGACCAGTCCACATTGATCCTCTCAAACCTCCCAAACCACTGCAGTTTGTAATTTAGTGCAGACTGAGCAGCAGCCAGCTGTGGCTCCTTCTAATGTATCAATCCAAGGAACAGCGCCTGGTCAGAAACTTCGGCGTGTTAACGAATCCATGTTTTTAGAGAAGCACAATCAGGGAAGAAGGGTGCAAATTCAGTAGGAGCCAATACAGTAAGAGATCCATCTACCCTATCTCAGATAATAAAAAAATTCGATTTTTAAGTCTGAGCAGTTCTTATTGTCAGAGAGAAATGGACATTTTCAACAAGTGTTTGAAATCACCCTTTGTTGCCAAGGTCAACAATGGAAACATTTATACAGCAATTCAGAGCTCCAATTAAATTAAACTCCCTCTCTTCTGGCTCCATCACTGTTCCTTGGTGCATGAGATTATCTTGCATCTGAGGAACGGGAGGAAAAGACAGAGGTCTGTACTGTCTTCACAAGCATCTTTTCCAAGCAATATTTAGGAAAAATGTCCAGAAACTACCATGTGTTTTCTACAGAAGTACACATGTATAATTAGTATGCAGGTTTGAAGAGAATAGTCTTATGTAACCCATTTTTAATTTTTATTTTGTTAAGTTCTACAATAAACTTGAAAAAAGCTCAAACCCTTTTGATGTCTTTGAAATCAGTTTATTTTTGTTCCAAGTGCTCCCCAGGTGCTTGCTATGCTTGTTAGAAAATTCTTTAAAAGAAACTTTACTGAAGTAGAACAACATTGTCTTTTGGAAAGCATTGAGGTGCAAGAATTAAATAAGTAGCATTATTCATTACGGCTATATTTAATTTTTTTCACTGGTTTTCATTAAAATAATATATGATGTTTGGACAGATACACATTTATAACACTTCAGTGTTATTTTTAGGCTTCTTAGGTCTTTCTGAGGGAACTTGATGTTACAAAAATTAATCCTTTTGTATTTTGATTCGGTTTGTTTTTTTTCATTTTGTTTGATGAACTAGTGAAACCACTTACAAGACTTGGACCTTAGGTATTAATAATGAGTACTATGTGCCCTTGACTTCTCCTTCTCTGTTACTGAGTCATATTAGCTACATTCAGTTGCATTTAAATTGACTTGCCACTTACTCCTTTTATCATTATTTGTACTGTGATGTGGAATAACTTCATCTGTTTCTCCCTTTCTTCTTTAGTCATTTGAAGTTAAGTGCCTAGCTTTTATTAAAAAAAAAAAGCTTTGTATTTTTTCTGCCTGCCACATGTTAAAAAAAAGTTGCAAATAACCACACTACAGTTTTGAAAGAAAGTTCCACTGTTTCAGAAATAACCTTGATGGAACAGGAGCATCTAAAATCACTTATATTACAAAAAAGCTGTTACCAGAACTAAAATGAGGAGGTTTTGAGGGTTTCATTGTGGGTGATTGCAGTTTCCAGCATAGTGTTAAACACAAAGTTTCAGTACCAAATGACAGCAGTTCAAAAACATGTTAAGCAAGTAACATTATTTCATTTTTGTCTTTCATCATGATGGTTATTAATAAACAACTGTATATGGTCCACACTGAAATATTTCCTTAAAATACAAGCCTCATCTGAGGTAAAAGTTCGCAACTGCTTTATGTATCACAACAGTAATATAGGATGAAAAAGCCTAAATTGTCTTACATAATGATAAAAAAAGCATTTGAGTAGGAGCTTAATAATTATCCTAATTAGATTTGCTCAGTATAATCTGCTGAGTAGTCCTTGATGATCACAAGTGCTCATGACCCTAATTCTATTTACATGTCTCACCATCACAATTAAGACAGAGATCTAAGCAGATCTGTACTTCTTTCATTTTCTATATTTTTACAGCTGCTACTTCAGATGAGACACTGCATTTCACAAATTAAGTTAGATAGCTTCTGAGCTGCAGCTGATTCATGGCTGGGCAGCTGAGTGTTGGAAGACTCAGCAGACCACTGCCTGTATCTGGGTACATAGGCGTGTTTAAGCAGATGAGCGCCCTTGGCCTGTGGCAAACATTCTCAAAGTCAAATGCAGTCAATCAATTCATGTTTTCATTGTGCAGTTTCTCTGCCAGGGATGTAGAAAACAAGGAATATAGAGAGATTATGAGAAGTCCACATCTTCCAACACACGACACAAATTTCCTTAAGCATGCAGCTGCAAGCCAGCATGGTAAAACAGTTTAAGTAAGTTATGCAGTGCTGTCCCTGAACTTGCTCCCTCAGTTTCAGAAGTAGTGATTCAGTGATCATTATAAAGAAAAAATAAAGGCATCTGCACAACAAAGTTCATTCATTTCATGAGGTTGTATAAACATCCTCCTCTGACAGCCACCACTGCTGTGATCATGGGACACTATGAAGGTTTCACAAAATGGTGCCCCTGGTGGGTTGTAATGTTCCCAGCAGAGAGTAACAGCCGGATATAAAACAGGCACCATGGTTCTCTCTGATTTCCATTCTCTTTTTTTGGAAAAGTACCACATTTTGAAAGGAAGGATTTCAAGAACTTCTATCTCAGTGTTGTGCTGTTTTAAGGGAAAGAGTTCTATTCTTCAGTGATGACAGTGGACAGCTCTCCAGAGCACAAATGTCATGTCTTCTAAGAATAAAATTAGCTATTTTAAATTGCATTTTTAAATTAGTCTTCAATACAGGTTAATTTCACATAAAGCTCTGAGAATATGGTGTAATGTATTCATCATTACACTACATTAGCAATTATTTCTATAATTTCAGAGAAGGAATTTTTGATGTGTTATTTCAGAATAATAAATGTGAGGGAGGAGCCTTATTGCAACTATCAGAGACATAGGTGTCATGGCTACATCAGGCTTATTAGTCCAGTAATCCCCTCAAAAATTATTACACAATAAAAGTGAAAGATAAGTCAGAGGAGAATTAAAATAAAGAAACAAAAACAGTTGCAATGGACAAATAGGATTTGCATGAGAGTACACAAGAATACCTCAGGATAAGGAAGGCATCCCTTAAAAGCAGTAGGAAGTAAATGACACCATCTGTTCAAAAAAACTCAGCCTTTTCAAAATACCTTTAGGGCTGCACATAAACACTGTCTTAAGTGCCTTTTGCAGTATGTCTATCACTGCCTAGAAATGCTTCAGAAGAACTACCCACAGAGACCTATAATCTCTAGTCAAAAGCAATTATTATAAATGCATCTGAAAACACAGCTGAGCTTTCAGAATCTCACCACATACATTCCACTGTATTGCAGAGGTCTCGCTCTAATGCCATGACCTACTAAGCTTTAGACAAGGGAGCTCAAATAAATGTAATATATCTGACTATTGCTAATTACATATAAGAAACACAATAATGCCAAGATAAATTCAATCATGTTTTCCCAGGATTTTTGCAAAAATAAATTCTTTCAAGTTGCAAAACAAGAGTTGAATTAACTACATATAAATAACTTATCTATGTACAGTGAATAGATTAAAAACAGCCTTAAATTTGATTATATAGGCTGTCTAAATAAAAATACACAAACAAATATGGTAGACATTTTTTGTACCAGGTCTCAGACAGAAGTCTCTGGGGAGAAACAAAAAAGCTGTATAGGAAAAAAAAAATCTACATTTTTTATTATTTATATCTTTTCCTTTACAAGAAGAAGTATGTCTAAAGGAGCTTTCCACTCAAGTAGAAACACAACTATTCCTTGGTCTGAATCACAAGGTCAAAATCCTATAAGTGTGCTTGACATATATAATATAGGGAGGAAAATTATATATGCAAATATATATTATGTATATAGACATATACACTAAAACAATCAATGCAATGATATTAAGATTCTTGAATCACTCCAATCTACCTCTGCTTGCATGTTTGGCTTCATCCTAGAAATTACTAATCATCCTAAAGTTTAGCAGTAAAGAGGTGTAACAGAGTAGCCCTGTAATACTGAACTGTCATGACTATTAGCAGG
>VZRX01022139.1:109622-177374 GCA_013398075.1 Notiomystis cincta | reverse complement strand
TCCCTGGGGAAAGCCGCGGGACCGTACCCTGTGAGCCGCCTGTTCCAGGACGAGAGCCGAGGGCTGAGACGCCCCCTGCGCTGCGGGGCTGGGGGGTTTTGGCTCCGGCCAAGCCCCGCGTTATAAAGCTTCCCAGAAAAGCTGAAAGTGCCTTTTACTTGCAGGTTTCCTCTTACGAGACCCGATCTTTGCAAGAAGTGGGAAGCTGCTGTTAAGAGGAAAAACTTCAAGCCGACCAAGTACAGCAGCATTTGCTCAGAACACTTTACCCCCGATTGCTTTAAGAGGGAATGCAATAACAAGCTCCTAAAAGAGAATGCTGTGCCCACAATATTTTGTTACACTGAACCCGGTGAAAAGGTAAACCCAAAGCACCCCTGGCTGCAGGTGCCGGAACGTGTCGTGCATGTCACTGGTGGCAGTGTGGCAGGGCAGCGAGCAGAGAGAATGGAGGCGGGCTGGGAAGGATGAAGGCTGACAGGATGCTGAGCCTGTGCACCTGGGGTCACAGGAGGGCTGTGGTGACTGAAACACTTCCAACAGCTGTTCTTGTTCTCTGTGGGGCTCTCTGAGGCTTTGGAGTGCAGTGTTGTACAGGCGGACCCTGCCTCTGCCCTGTTCGTGTGTCCGTTTAATTCAGCATCCATGTGCTGAACTAAATGGAATGGCAGCAAAGTAAGGAGAGATTGCCTTGTAGTTAAACTGTTCCACAGCATTTCCTGCATATTTGGAGTCTGAGAGAGCCTTCATTAATAATTGCAAATGGCACTTACTTTGTTCCCATGGCTGATGCAACTGCTAGCATTGAAGACATGGTGGATATTAAGTGTGAAACTTAACTGTCCTCTTTAAGAAGGCTCTGCACTCTGGTTTTGCAAAGTTAAAGTGAGCAGCAGAACTTCACCTGCACCTGCTATCTGTCTGTCCAGAGAGCACCTCTGTCTTGCCTTAACCTTGTGTTCAAAAGCCAGACTGATCCCTGACTTCTGATGGTAGAGTCTTCTGTAAGAAGTGTTCTTCCCTTCACTGTGCCACTAGAGCAATTTACTGTGAGATGCAAGTCACTTATGAGTTTTTAACTTCTTGATATAAAAAAACTTCAAGACAAGAAGATCGATTTTTAATTCCTTTAAAGGATATAAAAGATTTGATCTCTCATTGCTCTGCCATAGATAAAGTGGCAAAGGATACAGTGGTAGATAGAGTAGGTCTGAGGAGCAAAAGACTGTAATGAGAAAAAGTGCACAGAGGAAAATTCAGATTTTTCTTGTTCAGTTTTTCTCTTTATATACAATATTGGAGTGCTGCAGAAATAAAAAGTCAACACATTTGAAAAATGAAAAGTAGTTAATGACAGATAAGAATATAAACAGAAAGTAAATAAAGAGACAGACTGTTGGGTTACAGGGAAATATGGCTGTGTTTTTTGTTTGATTACACTTACTTGCTTATCTGTGCAATACACATTTTCTTCATTGTGTGTAAAATACTTGCAAATTTTTTTACAGTCTGAAAGCTGAATGGGTGTATAGGGTAGTCTGCAAAAGTACTGTTGGTGCAGCAGGATTAGTAGTGAGCCACGTTCCCAATTTCGCTGTCATACCTGGATCTACAAAAACACTGAAGAGTGAGTGCCTTTTAATTCTGAAGGATTTAGTTCTATTCTTATTTGTCTCATGGCACTTTTGAATAAACTGCCACATATCTTCAAGTAACGATGTAATAACAAAGAATAATAGTGGTTGGTTTGAATCCACACTGATTTTGAAATACAGGTTTTTATCTTTTGACACTATGTAATTTGGTATACTTTCTTTTTCTTTACTTATGTCTTAGGAGAAGTATATATTTACTGGAAGAAGTAATTAGAAGTCACTCATGATATCCCAGAGATACCAAAGATCTGTTCTCTGTGATGTGTTGTGACAATAATAATTTGTATGTTGAGGTAGTATATGCTCTGTAGATTCAAATAGAAATCTCTGTGAATTCAGCACTCCAGCAGTGATCTGAGTTTTGCTTTTGTTTCTAGCAAGAATGAGTTTCTTTTTGCTGGCTCTATCTTCTCCTTGTAGGTTTTTTTTTGTAGGAAAATTTGATAGTGACAGCTGATAGGGTCAAGCTCTTTAGAATATTCATATGTGAATTAGGTAGGCTAACAGCAGCAGTTTTTTATAACTGAGAGATAAGACTGGTAGTTGGATGATTTTGTACTTTTGTGTTATTGATTATATTTGAGTGCATAATAAATTCCCTTTAATGCCAGTCACCACTTTCCTTCAATACCAGTCACCAAACTGCCTTTTCAGTTACTGTCTGCCAAGTGTTGTAGTTTGTATGAGGGATAGTTAGACACCCACACATCTTATACTGTCTTGCTAGCATGTTAAGTCAAGGAAGTTAATGATATAATCTTCAGATCTGATGAGCTTGATATTTTGGTGGTGAGACTGTTGGCTGTTCTTAAAATCACCATTTTCCTGGTATTTAAGCTTTTCTTTTTATTAGTAGTAGTGGCAACAGGTGGGTAGGTAGAAAATTGTTTCAGTGCCTCTTTTACTGAGAATGTTTTAAGCTTTCTTTTTAACAGGCAATATGCAAGCTGTTTGGTTTCAACAGTGCTTTTTCAATCAACATGTGAACAGAAGCATTTCTGAATTATACTGGATTCCTTTGGGGAAGAAAGAATCTGATTCTATGCTCTGGCTTATACTCAAGTGACATGGGATCTGTCTTGTCCTGACTTGTACAAGTGGACCTATCAAGAGCAATATGATAAAACGTGCAGTTTTATCTGAAAAAAAAATCCTGCAGTGGAGTTGAGCCAATTGGTATTTTGCTGCTGCCAGAAGGGAGAACTGTACTTCTCCCCTGTCCATTCCATCTGCCAGCTATGCAGTCCTGTTACTTAACATGACCTGGCAGTGTGAGCTCACAGCCCACAGAGCCAAATGTCTCATGGGCTGTATCCAAAGCAGCGTGGGCAGCAGGGCAGGGAGGGGATTCTGCCCCTCTGCTCTGGTGAGACCCCACCTGGAACACTGCATCCAGCTCTGGGGTCCCAGCACAGGAAGGACAGGGACAGGAGTGAGTCCAGAGGAGGCCAGGAAGATGACCAGAGGGATGGAGCACTCCTCTTAGAGACACAGGCTGAAAAAGTTGGGCATGTTCAGCCTGGAGAAGAGAAAGTGGTGTGGAGACCTCATAGCAACTTTGCAGTATTTAAAGGGGGGCCTACAAGAAGGCTGGAAAGGGACTTTTCTATAAAGACAGGTAGTGACAGGCCAAGGGGGAGTGGCCTTAAACTGCAAGAGGGCAAGTTTAGATTAGATATTAGGTAAAAATTCTCCACTGTGAGGGTCATGAGGCACTGGAACAGGTTGCCCAGAGATGCTGTGAATGCTCCATCACTGGGAGTGTTCAGGGGTTAAATGGGGCTCTGAGCAACCTGGTCTAGTGAAAAGTGTCCCTGCCCATGCCAGAGGGATGTTGACACTGGATGATCTGTAGGGTCCCTTCCAATCTAAACCATTCTATATATGTATGATTCTCACTTTTTTCACATATCAGGGCAGATGTGTGTCATACCTTTTGTTGCATTACTTTGACATTTAATAGTGGACAGAAAAGCTATGCAGTGATAGTGGGAGATCAGTTTTCTGTCATTTTAGCAATTATGTTTGAGCAAAGAGTAAGTACCAAGAAGGAGAGGGCTGCTTTGCTGTTGAAGAGCTGTTTATTTTGGTTCATGATGTCTCTTGAAACCAAACCCATATGCTGCAGCCCAAAACCAAAACCAGAGTCCTTCCCAGCTGTTGAGAAGACTGGTCTTACTGTGCCTATCTCTCTGCTCTGCCAGCCTATCAGCTCACTCAATAGTTGAGCCTTACTCTACCTACAGAACATTGTTTGCTTTGGGTATGTTTTTGTTTAAGTTAGCAGTAGGTTCAATTACATAGTGCTATGATGCAGCAGAAAGAAGGAGGGACAAAGGGGAATGAGATGCCAGCAATGAATTATTAGGCCATCTGAACTCCCTTTCATGGAACTGCAGTCTGTGTTCTTGCTTCTTAGCTAATTATATAGATTTCAAAAATCTAATCTTCAAAAAAGGTATTTAGACATCAAGGGCTTGGGTTTCAAAGAGCTCTTAAAATGAAGCTGCTTAAA
Organism: Notiomystis cincta; assembly: GCA_013398075.1. Taxonomy (NCBI): domain Eukaryota; kingdom Metazoa; phylum Chordata; class Aves; order Passeriformes; family Notiomystidae; genus Notiomystis; species Notiomystis cincta. Next base: position 173,204 of record VZRX01022139.1, on the reverse strand, counting down.
AATATGTCCAGTTGAGAAGCCAGACAAAGCTGGCCCAGAATGTTTGCCAGTTTTGAAAATCTTGTCTTTGAAATACATTTTATTAATTTAAATCCTAGTTGTTTAGGTTATTCTGGAGCTGTAGTAAGGGAGTTGTGTTGTAAACAGTGTTAAGCATGAAAATGTACATTTTTTTTTCTTGTTCCTTCTAGTCTGAGGAATTTGCAGAGCAGCCAGAAGATCCACTGCCACCTCCTCCACTGCCACCGCCGCCACCACCTCCAACACCACCACCACCAGCAGCAGCTCCAGTACTACTCCCATCTCCCTCAACTCCTGCTTTTCATTTGTCTCAAATAGATGCCAGATTTGTAGATCCAAGTATCGGATTGTTGATGCCCCCTCTCCAGACCCCCAGCAATCTTGCTGTTTTTTGCGATCATAACTATACCGTAGAGGATACCGTTCATCAGCGAAAAAGAATTCAACAGCTGGAGGAACAGGTTGAAAAACTGCGGAAGAAGCTCAAGACAGCGCAACAGCGGTGCCGGCGTCAGGAAAGACAGATTGAGAAACTGAGAGAAATTGTTCAGTTTCAGAAAGAAAAAGACATACTGGCAGGAAAAGGCTATGTGATTCTGCCTAATGACTATTTTGAAGTCGTAGAAGTACCTGCCTAGCAGTCATGAACATCAGTTTTCACTTTGGTAGGCCAAGAAATTTAGTTTTAAAACTAAATTCTTTCTAATTCTGTATGTAAGATTCTCCAGAATTCTAAAACAGTAATTAAGCAGTCATACAAATAAGATCATATTTTTTCTTCATTGTCATTTCAGTTTGATACACTTTTAATATATTGAAGATGCAAGCATCTCAGAATTAGAATATGCAATTAATTTACAAAATCTGAATTGCTTCCAGAAGGAAAGGATGCAAGATTGAAGACACATAGAAATTTACTTTTTTTACAATGTCTGTCTTAATGCTTGCAGGGGCTGGGAACTGAATCTGGCTGAGAGTGAAGTTTAGGTGGTTGTACACCTAATGCTTTGTCAAGACTTCCAAAGTTCGTTTTGGTGATCTCCAATAAGTAGTTTTCATTGATTTTAGAAAGAACAGAATTAGGTCAGCTAACATCTGCAAGTGCTGCAGAAAGATAGATAAGATGCACATTTAAGTCTGGGAAAACTTCCAACTTCAGTTTGCTATGCATTTGAAGCACTGCAAAAAGTCTAATTCCTGGATCCCTTTGGGTGAGGTATGTAAATGAACCTCTTCTTTTGGAGTAACTGTTCCCCACATGTGTGTTTTGAGTGTGATGGGGAGAATTCATTAGCCTAGCTAACAAGAGCTTTAGAAGCAGCTTTTTTTTTGAGGGCACCTAAAAATAGTGCTGAAGGGCAGGGTTGAACTGAACACGTATGTTACTGCACCGTTGGCAGGATCAATGAGACATTGTACTGTTTACAGTGACTGCCTTCAAAAGGACACTGGTAATACACAGTCCCAGGGTGTTGTAGGGTCATCTTCCCGTAAACACTGTAACTGGTAGAGTGTTGTCCTTGGTTTTGAAATTAACTCGCATGTCAACCATGTGTAGCTTCAAGAAATGAGGCAAGTTTGTTCTTTATCCAGGGTGTCAGACATTCATGGCTTTGCAGTATACAGTGGTTTTATTTCTTTCCTTTTTCCAGTCCCCAAAGGGCACCCACCAAAGGGCAAATAGGGAACTAGACTTTGGAGTCGCTTGGTGCTAGACTGGTTTATAATATCTCAAATGCTGCTGCCTCTTCTTCAGCCTTATTAAGACTCTTTCTAGTAATAGATTTAGCATGACAAAGTAGTGCAGCAGTTTGCACTTACTTTCTAATAATTTATTTAGTCACTGAACTCATTCAAAATGAGAGAAAATGGCTAACCCTAATGTAGGCTTCACAGCTGAAATTCCTGGATATAGGAAACATGAGGAAAATTGCTTTTCTCAGTGTATGTCAAACTTGAGTGCAATGTGGGTTCTAGCTCTGATGTTAACAAGCCTTGTTCATAATGGCTTTAAAAGCTTCCCTTAATATCCTGTTAGCATGACATTTTGAAATGTTTCAAACCAGTCTTGATACTTCTGACCTCACTCATGCCATGTGTCTATTTTCCCTACCATTTCGTAGACTTAAAACGAACAAAAATGCCAATGCTTCCTTTTGTGTACATTTATTATACCTAATTAAAAATTTGAAAAGCAAGTGATGTGTTAGATTTTTAATTACTCTCCTCTTTTCCAGGATTTTGGCAAAACTGTCTTGACCTTTTGCATTTTTATTTTCTACTCGTTTCTTTGTTTAGATGTTGGGTTCCCAAGTCTTGTTGCCATTACACTTTGTGTTTAAAATTGGTAAAATTCAGAAGTGACAAGGAAAAGACGTTTAAAAAACTGTTGCTGTGCTGTTGGCATATGTGACCACATAGCAGATTGTGTCTGTTTTCTCTGCAAAATACCCTTTCTTCTTACTCTTCAGGAATTTCAAGTGTGACTTCCTGAGGCACAGTGGATTGCTGCAATACCACACCCCTGCCACCCGCCTCTGCACCCCAACATGTGGCTGTGTAGTCCTGCTACCACCCTTGCTATGTCTGTCCTGCAGTTCTGGTGCTGGTTGCACCCTTCTGTGAGGCAGTTCAGCTCACTAAAGCACCAGGTTGGGCTCCTAGAGCAGAGGCAGCAGAGGGCCAACAGTGCCACCCCTGATACAAGTTAAAGACAGGGCCAAAAGTGGGGCTTGAGGAGAAATAAGTCCTCTGCTCTGGGTGCAGTAAGCGTTATGTCAGCTGCTTCTGAAAATATACAGGTGGCTTCCTACTCTGAATGTTCAGCACCATTTCCTTCTACCTGGGCCAAGGTGCCCTGTTTACCACCACCCACCCCATCCCCCGACTAGCTGCTGTGCTAGTTGGGCCCTTCTTTTGGGTGTTTTAGCTTCATAACCCTCCAGGAAAGCAGCCCAACAAAACTGAGCCTGCAAGTTAAAGTTAAGGTACACTGGTGTGTGGAGTCCTTGTGTCTTTAAGCTGTTTGTGCTGGTGAAGTTGATGGAACAGCTGACTCAAAGGTTTCTTCTGTTGAGAGGGTTGATGATTCCTTGTCTGGACAGTTTCAGAAGTAACATGGTGAAGAGGGGACTGCTGCCCAGTTGTCTTCCTTTTCTCTTACCAGAGGATTTTTCTCAGGAGATGCAGCCTATTGTGACAACAGTCCTGAATTTCTCCTGCAGCAGCTATTTTTTTTCCCTTTCAAAAAAGAGTCTTGTTAACTCCTCATGTAGTCGCGTCAGGGCTAGGTGTGGACTTTAGTAGACCCATGAGGCCTCTCAGACTCACAGAGCTCTGAACTGGGGAGAAAAGACTGGTATAGAAACAAGTGATTGTCTTTTAGCAATTGACTTTTTTTGCACTGCACACTACTCCTCACTCTCACAGTCTCTTGTTTGGTGGCAGTATAGAAAGAGAAGATGAAAGCTCTCTGCTACTGGCAGGGCTAGGAGAAGAATTTTAGCTAATAAGCACAATATGTTCCCCAAGCATGTGTTAAAATTTCCTTTTGTTTTGGGATCTCACATCCACGCAATCATCTGTTAAAGAGGTCTGCAACAGTTACTGTTTGCATTGGCCACAACTGGTACCTGCATTAGCACCAATATCATAAACATCTCTGAAAAGACATGATTGGGAGTTAAAAAGCAGAGATTGGAACTGTAGGATGGCGTGTGGTTGTTCAAGTGTACATGAAATAGCTGGCATTTGTTTAAATGCACTTTACTGAAACCTATATTATAAACTGAACAATTCAAGCAAGTTAAAAAATAGCAAAACTGGCAAAAAATGTTCCATCCTTAAATTATAGACAGATTTATTTGGAAATGGGCTGATGCTTCAATAGGAATTGGAGCAAATTCTAAAAACAAATTTTCATTTACTTCTCCCTATTGCCCCAATTCCTCTTTTGCTGCAGCAGGATATCTGATCTATGTGTAGTGTTTGCTTTTTTCTTCTTACACCTCTGCAAAGCACTAGATTTCCCTGTCTAACCGGGACTTTTCAAACTCAGAGGTATATTTTATGGGAAGAAAAAATGAAAAGCTAAATACTTGAATTACTTCTTGTCATGCTGAGGGAGTTCTTTGTCACTGCTCTGTTTACTCCTGCATTTCCAGTTACCATCTTGTCTATGTTGTCACTGGTGTGGTTTTAAAAACTGGCAGCAAATAAGGAATCAAAATGTCCAAGAAATCTTGTCTTGCTGACATGTCATTTTCCTTCAGCTCCTTCAGTCAGGAGTTAGGGCCTTGGTGCCCTGTGTGAATCATGAAGGAGTTCTCTTGCAGAGAGAACTGAAGAAAGTGCAAAGCAAATCCCACTCTGAATGAAGGAAGAAGGAAAGGAAAACAGTTGCTTGGGTAAAACTAAAACCTCAGCAGCTTCTGAATACTTTCCAAAGGACTTCTGTTACTTGCTATTGAGGCAGTTATTTCTGGTTGCCCTTTTGCTTTCTTTCTGTTTTTCATGAGGTCTGTTTTAGGTTTTATTCTGTAGCCTTATCTGTTTCCTGACAGCTTACACCTCCATCAGGTGGCTTTGGCAGGCTGGAAAGGGGTGAGCTACAGTCTAATTTTAACCACCAAAACACAATCTGCTGAAGTATGTTGATGACTGCAAGTTCAGGTATGTAACTCCTGCTGGTTTAATCACAGCAGGTTTTTTTCCATACTCTGCCATGATAATGATTTGTTTATAAATGAGAAAGAGAAAAACATGATACATGACTCAAAAATATGACAGTAATTGCTCTTAGAGATTTCCCTTTGCACTTGTTCAATGCTTTCAGTGGGAATTTTATCTTCATATAGATATCTTTGATAGAACTGCAGCATTTTATTGCACCAAATTGGGCAGAGGGCCTTACAGTGTTATATAGGCTGAACGAGTTTAAAAATGGGCAAAAAAATCTGTTGTGAAGTTGCTGTTTAATCTGCTATGGTTCACTTGAAACAGTTGCCAAAGAAAGTAATCTTAAATGTTCCTAAATTAAAGAAAGCATTTAAATCAGTCACTGAGGAGAAAAGGTTCAAGTACCTCTCTTGAGAATGGTTACATTACATTGTCATAATTCAATGATTAATTAAGTCTGTCCACAGTCTTGCTGCTATTAGTTCATTTAGCATTGAGTATCCAGCTTTTTGTTGTGCAAAATGAGCCATTGATCCTCCTGTAGCTGCCTCCTCCTGTTGTAAAGAGCAAATAGATTGTAGAGCCTAGGCTCACACATTCTGGGAACTTGTGAAACGTGATTGTCCTCTGCCCCTTAATTGGTTCCAGGGGTCTTTTAGTTAGGGATGAGTATGGAGAATACTATCAGACCAGTCATTAGAGTGGTTGGTTGGTTGGTTTTGTTTTGGTTTGTTTGTTTTTGTATTTGTTTTTGTTGTGGTGCTGGGGCTGCTGCTGGTGCTTTTTTCTTTGTTGTGGTTTATTTTGTTTGTTGGTTAGGTTTGATTTGATTTGGTTTGGGTTTTTTTAAATTCATGGAGAACTTGAGCAAATCAGGCAGGCTTCTCATTTTCTTTCAGGTTTCATTGGATGTGACCATTAAAGATGCAGAGTCTGAACTAATCATCTGTAGAAGAACCAATGCTCCAGTATTTGAGGCTATGAAAGATGTGTTGGGAGCTCTTCAATTCAATGACCTGGGACAGATAATCCGGAGAAAGGAAGAGGTCTTGCCTCCAGTAATGGTGTCTTCTTTTGGATTGGACTCATTTAGTAGCCTGCAGCCATAGCCCAATGCTCTCTAACCAAGTTCTCATAGATATATCCAGGACTTTGATTCAGCAGAATGTTGCAGCACAACACAGTGTAGCAGCTGTGATTATCAATGGAATCCCAATTCAAATATACTGTAAAAATTCCCATTACTGGTCTCTAAATTCTTGCTGTCATGACACTGTGTCCTCACAGTTACTGGGAAGAAATATTCAGGTTACAACCAGCTCAAGCCAGTTACTGTCTTCCAAGCTGATTTTTTTGAGTTGTCTATTTTCTATACTTTCTATTGGGCTGAGTCACATACAGACTACCCTCCCACGCTGGCCTGGTTAGCTCAGGAAAACATTACTCTTGACTAATGATTTCAGGGAAGGCTGTTTATTTGATCTTAGGACTGAATGATGCAGCTGTATTCCTAAAGCAAAGTCTTCTATCCTGTCCCTCTTGTGCTGAGATAATTTCACCTTTCTTTATGACAGTTCATTGGTTTTCCTTACATTCTTCCTGAAGCACATCTTCTTACCCATCTCCTGTGGGCCCTCCTCCATTGCAGGGGTCAGTCACCCATTCTCATACTTTCCAGGAATCTCACACATGTATTTTGCAGAAAAAGTGAACTTTTTTGTTTTCAGAAAGGAAGAAATTTTCAGGGGTGATACTTTTTCTATATTAAGAGGAAGGGATCTTGTTCTTGGCTTAAGAAATCCCAAGATTTCCACCTGTACTTGCAGGTTTGTGATAATAACCACAGCTGCTCAGTCTGAGAGAAGAAGCTTTGGATGTCTACTTTTACAGCTCAGTCCAAATTTCTTGCCCTTTTTTGGTGTGGTTTGTTTCATTTTTTTTCTTCTTTATTTTGTATTGATAGGATCAGACTCTTCCTTCATCACTTCACTGATGCTGGTCCAGAAGAATAGTGCCTGCATGTAAAGAAAATCTAAAGGGGAAGTTATGCCCAAGCTGGTTGTGAACCAGCAAGGTGGAGCCTTACACTCTCACAGGAAGTTGTGTGAACTCAGGCCATAGAAGATGACCTTAGCGATGAATGTTTGAATTCTAATTATTTTAAGCTTGATCATGCAGGCTTGTCTCATTGGTGTCCTGAGCTGATACAGTGCTATATCAAATATTCTTGTGGTGGTGGTTTTAATCTGAGGAATTCTGGGAGATGCTGTCAGAAGAATATTTGTGGTGTTATGTCGAGGGAATGAAAAAGAATTAATTTAAAAATAACCTCAAATCCTGTTGTATGTATAGACTTTCAGTTCTTATCTTAGTTTCTTTCTTTCTGAATTCAGACAGAAATTATTTTTACTAGGTTTTTGTTTGTTTGGCTTTTTTGTATTTTGTTTTTTGTTGTTGTTTTTGCATGACAAGGGACTGAAATTGCTCAGAGTTTATTTATGTGTTCAGCATGGTGAGGAACTGGGCAGGTTCTTTAGTACAGATACTACAGCATGGAAATCTCTTGGTTGTGTATAATAGGAAATGTCTGTTCCCTCAAGTGAATGCTCATGTAGCTGTTTCAGCTTAAAGAACTCAGCTTGTTTAGAAATTATCTATTTAAAATATAAACACCCACAAACCACAGTTATAGGATCAGTGGAGTTACCTTTCTTTGATACTGTCATCAGCTGACAAACTCAGGATTTCCTCATGGCAAATCTTCATATAACTGAAAAAAAATTTAAATACATATGTAATAATTTTTAAACTCAAATGTTCAAGCAAGCTTATCATAACATTACTTAACCTAATAGTATCACTATGGTGATAACCATCCTTCCATCAGTATTGATATTTACCTCTTGGCCTGTCTACTAAGACTGCTAGAACTTAGATTTTTTGCTTCATATAATATCCACCAGGTAATTGACATGTATATCACTTCAGTGATAACATGTAATTAAATTAAATAAATACCTGCAAATGATGCTTTCTTGCGTTGCTCCCAGTGCTGCCTGGATTCCTACACCAAATAAAAGCCCACCCTCCTTCAACACCTTTTATTCCTTCAATCACAGAAGAAATCAGAAGTTTACACATACAGGAGATGGCACTGTCCTTGCTTGTTTTTCACAGTAGGATCACCACAAAATCTTGCTGCCTGGTAAAATCTCATCCTCTCTGTGATGAGATTCAAGTATAGAAGTAAGACTTTTCTCCCTGCAAGAAATCTTTTATGATATTGAATAGTAATTTTCTCTGACTGTTTCTTGTGTGCCTCACCTTGCTCCTCTACAGTATCACTCTTCTCTCTTAACAAAGATTCATCTGTTTTTTTCCTACTATTACTCTCAGAATTTAAATATCTGTGTTTTTCAGCACATTTTCTGATCTTTTGTACACAATAACGAGACACTGACCTACTCAGTTACAGAGCTTGTCAGGAATTGAATTTGGAAGGTGAGGCAGTAACCTTTTATTATGGACTGGTAACTTTTTGCTGTTTCATACTATAAAATGTGAAACAGAGATGAAAATGCAGAATACAGTTGGAAACAGCACTGAAATGAAAAGCATGTCTCTTAAGACTGTGTTGGGTTAATGGATGAGTTTGGCCTGAGGAAAGAGGAGCTTGCTTAATATTTCAATGGGTTTCACTCTCTGTGCTTTCAAGTTAAGTTTTGCTTTTATTCTGCTTGCCTCTTGATTCCTATACATAAGAGATATAAAAGCTAGCTTAGCAATTCCCAGGGGATGGGAGAGCTTTCTGAGCAATGTCCTCATCACTGATGTAGCTTCCTCCCTATCCCCCCTCAAAAAAATCAACTGCAGAAGACCTGGTAGTGTTGAAATGTTAAAAGCCTAACTTCGTATTTTGGGCAAAGCTTTGCCGTGGAACTATAATTTCTTCTTTGAGTTTCTGAAAATGGTATTGTATCATTAGGAAGTCCACCATGGACTTTTCTCATCAGCTCTGTGCAGAAGAGAATTACTGAAGCAGCTTCATTGTCTCAGACAAGACTAAGCAGCATTGTTTTTTTGGAACAAAGTCATGAAGTCATGTACAGCTTCAGCTGCCAGATGCTTCTTCATGATGTCACAACAGGAGATGAGCTCACAGCAGTGTGGCAGTCTGCTCTGCTGCTGTCAGATCATGGTAAGGTAAAATCCAGCTGCAATGATAAATGGTTGTTTACCTGACTAAGCTGCCTGATAGCATTCCTATGCAAACAATCATCCCCATTACCCACAGAGGAATTAAACTCTGAATTAAACTCTGCAGTCTTTTTATTGCTCCTTCTGATTTCACTGATTATCATGTTGTTTGCACCTTGCATGTTTAGTGTTAATGCTTCAAGCTCTCTGGGCTTGCTGAGAGCCTCAAAACATTACAAACTATATGAAATCAGGTCTGTTGGCTGACTTGCATTGAAAGTGAATGTGAGGAATTGCACAGTGCAGAGATACAAGGATGATAATGAAGGATGAAGGATGACAGCAGCCCAGTTTGGCCTGAGGCAGTTAAAAGGTGTTTTGGGGCCTTTGTGAAGTTTAATGGAGGTGGCATTTGTTCTGTAAGCTCTATCAGGGCCATGGCAAGTTTGTTCTGGCACTTTGCCCCATCGTCTGTTGACTTGCCAGGGACTGGCCCTACACTTATCAGCCTTCTGTTGGAGAACTGGGCATCTTCCCAGCCCATTCTTCCTGCACCATGGGAGTAGTCTGCAGAGCATTTTGGCTGTTTCCCATGTGTTCCTCCTCCTCCTAATACGTACAAACTGTCAGACTCTGCTCCCAGCTCAGTGAGTTATTCGAACCCAGCATCGGTTTACTAATAGGTGAAGTTACCTAAATACCTTTAGGTTAATTCTTCTGACTAGGCACAGGCAGGCCATTAAAACAGTTACAGGAAATAGGATATTCTGACATGGTAGAAAAAGGCAAAACTAGTTTTTGTATATTTTATAAGTAATATCAATTATGTTTTCTAGTGAGGTGAAAATGTAAACATTTGCTTTTGTATTCAGCTTCTTCTGCTTTGTGAGAAGCAAAACAAATGACAGACACCAAAGTTGTCATCTAGTAGAGACAGCTGTTTAGGTCTCAAAATCTTCCAGCTTGCCATTTCATAACTTTAAACTATTTGATGAACTTACACATTTTAAGATTTATTCATGATTTATACTAAATAATTACAAAATCATTTTATTACCAAAAAATTAAAGGCCATTATACTACCTAACAGCACTTTCATATCACTTTTGTTAGGATTATATATTGCCCAAAGGTTAATTTTTGCAAATTGTATGAAAAGCATACTCTGACTTAATTCAGAAACTGTGAAAGCATCTGCTACGCTATGCTGTGTTTACACTCATGTTTAACATCGATTGTTTCCACAGTTCCAGGCTAGTTGATATTACTCAGAACTGTTCTGTTGTGGGTATAGGCTGTTATGCATGCATGTCAAATGCCTTTATTTCTTCTGCACTCAGTATTTTCAGGCATGAAGTCTGACTGGGTTTTGTTTGTACGTATTCATTAGCACTTAGGCTTTGTAAACTCCAACATAACAAGCAAATACCTGGAGGCAGACAACACAGAATTTTAGGCATATAGGTAGACATTCAAGGGGACTATAATGCTTCATATAATAACTCACTGTGGATTGAAAATTGTGGGAGTTATGTGAAAGCTGGTTTCTAGGACTACATTTAGGTGTACTGTCTTTGTTTATGAATCAGTTGAAAATAGAAGCCCAAAATGTCACTGATGTTCAAAATGATGGTCCTGCATATACTGCCTTTGGTTCCTGCCTGTAAACATTTTTATCCAATCTTAGGAAACCTCTAGAAGGAATAAATATTATTCTTTGTAAAGTATTTGGCAATAAGCCCAACAATATAAGACTCAGCATGGCAAGCAGGCATAGAAGGCTCACATTGCAGCTCAAACCCTCTGCAGGAATCTTCAGAACAGCAGAGGGCTGACTTGAGCCCTGCTGTGACACCCTAGAGAAGGACAGGTAGGAGTTAGCAGCTGGTATTACATGGATAACCTCTTGCAAAATCTCTCACCCCTGTTTTGCCATGTGGAAGGCAGATTTATGATACTTTGACAGAGGTGAGGTCTGGTCTGTTGACTGGTCTGCTGCCAGAGCAGTTTCTGCTTTTTAGCCAGGGATAATCTGAAGTAAAAGGCATACACTTCATAGGACCCTGAGTTTTTGAGGCTGGATATGGCTGAGATAATGAGTGCTGCTGCATTTTCTGTAATAATAGTAGCTTCCAACAGCACCACAACAGCATGTAGTAATATAATGAAGACAGACACAAAGTAGTATTGGCTTCCAAACACTTCTACTGGTTTTTAATGAAACATGAGGATTGTTTTCATCTTTTAGACAGTCCAGAATTATTACCTCTGTCAAGATATATTACTAAAGCTAAAAAAACCTCCTTATTTGAATTACATGGACTATGTGGAGCCACAGGGCAACAACCATCTCTGTTGACTCAGGAAAAGATCAATAAAGAACAAATGCCCTCAAATGCAGGCAGGAACAGATCTTGTAGAACTCATCCAATTTCTGACAAAGCATTCGATTTTCCTGTATCTTCAAGGGAGTCCCCCATCCTTCCATGCCAGATGCCAGAGCAGCTCCAAAAAGNAAGAAGTTGTCTTTAAAAAAATTTTTCTCTCATATCTTGCAAAGTCTTGATCCTTGCTAGTTGTTTGCTTACCCCTGAAATTTTCCAAGCCTTGACATCTGAACAGCAAGTCCATGATGCTGCAGATAAAATTTGAGCTTGAGGGGCATTTATGAAAGCAGAGATGAGCTTGATGAAATGGAAAGAAAAGCTGAGAAAATGNACAGCATGTAGTAATATAATGAAGACAGACACAAAGTAGTATTGGCTTCCAAACACTTCTACTGGTTTTTAATGAAACATGAGGATTGTTTTCATCTTTTAGACAGTCCAGAATTATTACCTCTGTCAAGATATATTACTAAAGCTAAAAAAACCTCCTTATTTGAATTACATGGACTATGTGGAGCCACAGGGCAACAACCATCTCTGTTGACTCAGGAAAAGATCAATAAAGAACAAATGCCCTCAAATGCAGGCAGGAACAGATCTTGTAGAACTCATCCAATTTCTGACAAAGCATTCGATTTTCCTGTATCTTCAAGGGAGTCCCCCATCCTTCCATGCCAGATGCCAGAGCAGCTCCAAAAAGAAAGTTTGTCACCTACCACCATTCTGGCTGTGTGCTGGAGCTGTCACATCCAAAGAGAAGTGGCTGAAATGAACAAGGAGTCATGCAGCTTATCAAGGCCATAGGACATGGCAGGAATTGCCCCTTGAGTTTTAGGATTGTCTTGGGGATAAAAAGCCTGTGTTAGATCGGAATGAGAAAGCAGAGCCTCTTGTCACAGAGCACTGCACATATCCCATGTGTTGGGATAAAGGCTTCTAGACAGCAGGTGTAACCACTGAAAATTGGAGGCCGAGAGGCTGATGCAGTTAGGCAGGAACCAAATTCCTCNTGAGAAAATGGCAGAGCTGAGCCAGACCTTTGTTTACAATTATTAACTCCAAACAAATGGGTTTTAAAATTATCATATTCAAAGCTAGGTAGTGTCACCAAAATGTAGGAAGTGATCACAGTGCCTCAAGACACTCCTAAATAAGACTTCACTGTAAAGTTAGAACTGAAAAAGGAAAGCTGTGATTCTAATGCAGAAGGCAATGCACCACTTATTAGCAATATTGACGCACACAGAGTGATGAGGAGCCTCTGCACCTCCAAAAGACACGTGTCCCACTCCCTGTGAAGCACTGGGAGGTTTTTACAGAGCACTGTGCAGCAGGCAGTTGCAGGGACCCTGCACTGTCAGAAGGCACAGGGACTCAGCTCTGTCTCAAGTCTGCAAGGAACCCAAGGACTGAAACGACTCATGTTCTGCCAAACCTTGTCCCTGTACTTGCAGAGCCTGATCACTGCTGAAACAACTGCGTGGGTGCCCTTGAAAGGGTTCAGTTCAGGCAGCCTCCTCAAGAGCTCCCACCAGCCCTTCCTGAGCCTGCTGTGCTGAGTGGCTGCGTGCTCCTCGGCTGACACAAAGACAAACGCACGATGAATTTTCACCCATGAGTTTTTAGCACTGCACGTTAGGCTGGTCTGGCGAACAGAGCTGAGGCAGCAGCGTGCAGCGCACATCGTGGCGCGGGCTGCTCGGGGGCAGCAGCGCATCCCTGGAATCCCGAGGGCTGGGAGCGCTGCAGCCCCGCGGTGCTGCCTGCGCTGCCCGCGTCCCGCCACGGCGGGGAGCCGGGACAGCGCCGGAGGGCACGGGCACGGCGGAGCGCCGGGCTCGGCCGGGGAGAAGGGGCAGANATGGAGTTTTCTTGGTGCCGCCTGTAAGCAAACCGAGAGAAAGACGGAGGGTGTTTGGGAGGAAAGGAAGCTGGAGGAGAGCGGACAGGATGCATGGACAGGTGGACGGCTGCCTCCAAACGGTTCCATGTGGCACACGGAAATGTCTGGTGCTGCAAAAATTGCTGGTGAGCTGGTTAAAAAAAGTTCTGGTCCTGCCCAGTGAAGATGCATGCTTTGAGTAGCTGCTAGTGAGAAGAGGTGTCTGCTGCTGCCAGAACTGAAGTCAGAAAGGACATGAGAAGGGCAAAGATGAGATTCCAGGAGTTCTGTCCTTTCCCACACTATTTTTGCTCCAAAAACTGCCCCTCACCTCCTAAGGGCAGCTGTTCATCTGCTGGCTTCCTGTGTCATGCCAAATGGTACAAGATGGATTCAATCCTCACTTGGGAGCTCTGGAGAGCCTGGTTCTGTCACAAGTCCTGTCACTCCAGGTGGGCCTTCCTTGGCTTCTGGTGTATCACCTGCAGGGACCAGGGAAGCTGAGATGGGTTTGGGAGGGAGAAGGCACATCTACCTGAAAAGTGTCTCTTGTTCCATCATGCTGCCTTACCTCTCTTTTCTCCTTCCTGAAGCTGACAGACCTAGAGGTGCAGCAAACATTACTTTGTCTCTGGGTTTTGGAAACAAAGCAGTTTCTGGTTTGTTCTGGTTCAGACTTCTGGTTCTCACAGTTCTGGTTCAGAGGATCTCCCATCTATGTCCTTCTTCTTCACCATCCTTCTCACTTTAGTCCAGATTTCCCACCCTGTGATTGCCAGCTAGCACTGTCACCTTCCCCTGGAATCTGTGTTTTCCATGCTCAACTGCATGATGCCTTCAGGTAGCGTGGCTTAGGACTGTCCATCACAATACTGAGTTTTCAGTTGCTGCTAATATTAACCATGTGGGCTCAAACTGGTGGATTTGTGCCTCTAGGTGGAGTTCTCTTTTTCTCCTTCTTGGAATTTTTGCTGCCTAGAGGGTGAGGCCCAGCTCCAAGTGTTGCTTGTGCCCAGGCAGTTCTTGGCTCTTTGCAGCCTGGAATTGCAGCCACGTATTAGTTACAAATCCCATGAAACCTCTGGAAAAGCAAAGACATTTTCTCAACAGAGAATAGCCACTCAAGTACTGCCACAAGCAGAATTCTGCCCAAGAATTAATTTGCTATCTCAGAGTGGATGCTCCTCATGCTTCATGGTCCATCTGGCAAAAAGGAGTATTCATGCAAAATGTTGGAGTGCATGGCTGAATAAAGACTTGTGAACAGAAAACAACAGGCAAACATAATTTCTTTCTCCAATACCCTTCTCTGGCTGTCTGGTAACTCTGGAAGCCAATGACCAGGCAAACCTGGTCCTTACCTCTTGTCACAGTCTAAGCAATGGGTGGGGCAATGGTAATGCAATTGTGCTTCATATTTCCCTTCAAGCAACTATCAAGTAGTAGCAAAAAGCCTACTCCTATAGGCAGATAATAAATGAACTCCATTGCCACAAGGCAGAGTGTAAAAGCCCTGTGAAAAACAAGTGCCTCTCATATTGTCTAACAGAGCAGTGCCTGAATGCCATCTCAGGCAGTAACTACAATCAGAGAGGTCAGTTGGCAAAGGCTTGCAGTCATGAAGAAAAATGATGGATGATGTCTGAGGGTGCTGAGTCCTGTACAGGACCACAAACATGATGGAAAGTATGGGGTAATCTGCATAGAACATTTAAAAGGGGTAACCTTGTTGCAGAAAAATTTCCATCAGGCAGAATGATTGTGTTTAGCTCCCACTCAGCCTCATGGCAGTGTGGTGCTGTCTGTCCACACCACTCCAGCCAAATGAGTGCTATGATCTTGAAGACAGCATAAAAAAAAGGATCCTCCCTGTGTACCTCGGGAAGTTGTGTGCTTGTGCCTGGTCTCGATCTAACAGGGAAACTGAGAAGCTGCAGCAGCTGGTGTTCAAAATATACTTCATTGAAATTGGTCTTTTGGTAGCACTCCTGGTTTTGCTTGGCTTTCTGCATCTGAGATGAGGAAAGGTGCAGAGGAAGCCAGCTGCCCCTCCAGCCCTGCTGGGTGACCACTGGCAAAGCTGAGGAGCTAGCAAGGGCCCTTGCAGATTTCTTGTGTGTACTACAGTAGTGGAAAAGGCAAACTCACTGAGTTGCTGCCAGTGGCCTGCCTGAGAGCTATGGCTGGGGTAGGCTGCAAGGCCACAGAAGCATGAATAAGTTGATAGGACACTACAAGAATGTTACTTGCAGCAGCAATGTGACTTTGAACCACATTAAATGGCAACTTTTTCATTACAGGAAGCTGAGTAATCTGATAAGATTACAGCTGCCAGTTATCACTCATCTGTGAGTACCTTAGATAAGGCAAATCTGAATCATAAAACTTGTTTCTGTACCAAAATCTGTGCCACTGCAAGAAGTGAACCCAGTGCTGCCAAAAAAACCCCAGGCTTCCCATATAAAAGTCAGCAAGCAATTACCAGCTAAGAGATAATCAAAGCAGGAAGAGTGTGGAGACAAGCTAAAAGAATTTTGCATGCCTCTTCCTTGAACTTGAGAAGTTCAGAGGAAAACCTCTTCTTTGGAGAGGTATGACAAAGTAACTCGCATTTGAGAAGAAAACAAAGAAGATTTTTATATCCTTCGGCAGAGGAGTGGCAGGGGGGTGGGAAAAGAGGAACCTGCATCCCTTCTGATTATCAGCAATTTCTGGTGGTTTCTGAAAAGAGCCTTCTGAAAGGTGTCACTGGGGAGGATGGACAGAGAACTGACTACAGAGGAACTGCTAAATAATCCTTACTCTCATTTCTAAATACAAGACCCCGGGACAACATTCTCTGTTCAGCTGTGCTGGTGGATAGTGTGCAAGCATTTCTGTGCTGCTGTCTGTGATGCTTTGTATATGAGACACAAATTTAGAAATCAGCAGTTTTCCCACTTACATCTTACTGGGGTTTTTTTGCCCCCCAAATCCATTTTATAGCTCCAGAACAGCAAGTGTAGCATGAAAAATGACTAAGTTGAGTTAGTTCTGTAGAGAACTGCCTCTATTATTGGACTAACTGACATAGCTGGAGCAAACAGATGATCTTTGAGGCATCTGATTATCTTTGGCTCTGAACTGCAGCCTGTTTTTTTTCCCCCAGCTGTAATAATAAAAGATATTTCTCTTCCTTAAAAGATTTTCCTCCAGCATACTCCTGGACTGCAGTGGTTATAGCCACCCAAATACTGCCACGAGGAGATCAGTCAGAGTTTAGGACCCAGAGCCCTGTTTCAGGCTTACGGGATGTGACAGCTGACTGAAAATCAATGAAGTGTGATTTACCAAGCATCATAATGAGGGCAAGATAAGGCTAGAAATGTGCTGCCTTGCCTGGCAGACTCAACTGTCTGCCTTGGTTTTTAACTAGACTGTTTCAGTCCCCTACAAAGATGAGACCAATTTGCTTATGAAACCAGGAGATCAGATTTAAAGGAAAAGCCACGGTGGTGCCCATGCTTTGCCTAGTGCTCTTGGCGCTGTGTCTGAGCCGC
This sequence comes from Notiomystis cincta, assembly GCA_013398075.1. Taxonomy (NCBI): domain Eukaryota; kingdom Metazoa; phylum Chordata; class Aves; order Passeriformes; family Notiomystidae; genus Notiomystis; species Notiomystis cincta. The sequence goes on along the minus strand of VZRX01022139.1, from coordinate 156,501 downwards.
TCAGGTAGGTGTGATTTCTTCTTCTTCTTCTTCTTCCAAACTGAGCTGCAGGTGTTCAAATTTTGGTTTCTGCTGTCCAGTTAGCTGCTGCTTTCTGGGATACGGTAGATGCTGGTTTCCCTTGGTCATCCTTTGGACACTGTGTAGCAGAAGAGGGTTATTTCAGTTGCTGCCTTTGTGTTGCAACCCCGGTCAGCTTGAAACTAGGTTTTAACAACTGGTGGTGGGGCAGTTGCTGGCTGGAAATTAACAAAAAAAATCTGAATCTCGACTTTTCACTGCTAAAGGGAATTAAGGGAGAATTTCTACCAGAAAAGCTGAAATGCTTCAGGTGAGCTGATAAAGGGCTAAGTGTCTTGTCAGTATTTATTGGGGTGTTTTGCACATTTGTTTAGCAGACTCTCTGCCCCAGAACTCCTGTTCTGCACCCATGGGGAACTTGCTACATGGACGGATCACAGAGAGAAACAGGAACCCAGGGGAGAGGGGAGATGGCAGACAGTGCTTGAGCACTTGAATGCATGTTAACCTGCCAGGCAACTCCCCAGTTTTTGCCTCTCAGTGCATCATATGGTAGATTCAGAGATGTATCTGTCCTATGGCTGCTTCTGTTTTTTTCCAAAGGCAGTGCTACTTGGTTCAGTATTTTCTCTGTGGCTTTATCTACCTTAATCACAAGGTAGGGCTCGGTCAAAGGAACTGTTAGGCTATTTTCCCACATGATATTTCTTATTTCTCATTAATAACTTCTGCTTTTAAACTTTGTGCAAGTACTGAGGCTGTCTTACAGAGGCAGCAATCTTCTTCTTTCTGACTTTCTTCCTTGTGAGACTGCTCAAGTCTTTTTCACATTTTTGTGGCTTCCTCAGCAGATGAGATTCAACATATCCAGCCCCAAACCCAGCTGTACCACCTCTGTTCTACCTGGAGCATTAGAACTTTATGTGAGATGTGGGCTGTGAAATGGCACCACTTTCTTTTGAGGCAGGTCACGCACACCCACGGACACCAAGGTGGCTGCACATATGTGTGCAGGATGTCATCCTCAAATAAAAACAGAGCAATGTATTCTGGCATAAAGACAGAGCTGGTTTTGATCCTCCATATGTAGGGGTTACATATTTTTCTGTTCAATGCCTTTTCTGTTAAATTTCCTGTTTTTAACAACCATACACCCCTATGAATGTCCTAAAGGGAAAGCAAAACGTCCAGAGATGGAGCCTCTGCAAAGACTGTTGTATGTCAGGGGGTTGGACCTCTGAGGCTGTGGGCAGTGAGGAGGGAGAAGTGTGTTCTTTCTCTTCCTTTGGTTGCAGATGCAATACCCGCCTGCCACGTTTGAGCAGCCAGTCTAGTTCCCTAGGACAGACCGCAACTCTGTCCTTCATTTGGTCTGGTGGAGCTGGGGTCAGCTCTGGCATGGGAATAAACACTGGAACAAGCAGAATGGGCATTTGTGGAAATAGCAGACCTCAAGGGCTTGTGAGAAAGTGACAAGACAGAGTGTGGCCACAGGACTGCTATAAACTGTGCTGACAGCTCCATGAGCCATGCCTGGCTGTGGGATGGAGCAGGTGGAAATGAGTGTGAAAGCTCCCTCTGACCAGCCAGTCTCTACCTGCCCAAGGCTTGGTAACCCCACCACATCTGTACTCCAGCAGGAGGACAAACACAGCTTGTGCTAGAACATCTGACAGTAAATTGTTATCCTGTGTGTGCAAGCGTTAGGTTTCAGAGTTTATAGCTCCTCAGAGAGGAGTGGTATCTTGCTGTGGCTGGAAGTGGGGACTGACAGTGTTGCTTGGACCTTGTGCTATCCTGAGAGGATCCAGACAGCATTAAAGAATGATTTTGTCCCATGGAAAGCTCTGTTATGAGAGCAGGTTTTCTTTGGGCAGTCCTTCAGCTGTGTTGCCAGGTCCAACCCTGTCTGCAGCCTCAGACAGACCCTGATGAGGTGGAGGAGGCTGCACAGCCTGGTGTGCTCAGGAGATGGGCTCAGCTGCTGGGGAAGAGGACATGGGCACAGACAGTGGTCTGTGGTCTCATTCTTTCCTCCCTGTAGCGGTAGAGCACGACCCTCTCTCCAGTTTTCTCTCTGGAGGGGCTGCTGGGCTTGAACACCCCTTCTCTCCTTGTGGCACAGGGACCCTGCTGGGGCTGCCTTAACGCTGATTGTTGATGCACAGGGTGTGTGAGCACACTGTGCCCTCCAGGGCTCTCCCACTGTCAGGTCCTGGCACCATCCCTGGGCCATGAGCCTCTGCCTGCAGACCCCTCCTGCACCTAATCTGGGCACAGATGTTCTGCTCACCCTGGGGCTGGCAGGGCACAAGCTGGGCCCTGGACAGTGTCCTGTGAGGTCCCTTTTGACTGCTGACACAGCAATATTGGCTGTGATCCCTGCTATGTGGGATGTTTTTTCCTCCATGGTGACTTTGAAGAGAGTTAAAATCCTTCTCACCCTTGGGTGCTGTGCAAGTGCATAAAGGAAGAGAGGGAGGTCATGTCAGAACCTCGACATCACAAGGAGTGAGGCTGAAACTTGGGAAAGGATGGAGGGTCTGAACTGCCCTTCCCCCTTCATGGTAGCAAGGGGAAGGGGGAGCATGGTGTCAGTGATTGTGGGAGTCACAAGTCTTGCAGGTACAGACCATGATGGCTCTGTGCTTGCCTGGCAGCTCTAGCCCTGACTGCATCATCCAGCTCCTACTGCTGCCAGATGGGGCTTTTTTTGCTTTGGCAAAAAGGCCACAGAAAACATAAACCTAGTACAAAGTCATCACTGCTTTGGTCTGATGGCTTTTCTTTTTGTATGTGAGTTGTGCTTGGGCTATCTTGCCTTTCCATGCACTTGCCTTGGTTCTGCTGAGTGTGTGCATCTGAATTCCTGCAGAATTTGCTGTGCAAGACAAGGCCTGCCCAGAGGTGAGTTTTCCTCATGTCCTTGCTCTGCCTCGCTTCTTCAGGTCATGGCATTCTCCATGTCTGCTTTCTGGCAGTTGCCTCACCTCTGTGCTGGTCTCTTCCAGAGGTGAACGCCTTCAGTTCAGTTGCCGAAAATGAGGACGCGCTCCTCAAGCACTTATTCGAGGGCTATCAGAAATGGGTCCGCCCCGTGGAACACTCCAACGACACCATCAAAGTCCTTTTTGGGTTAAAGATATCACAGCTTGTGGACGTGGTAAGTGTTGTGTTAGGCTCAGTAAAACACCACTTCTTCATAGGCAGTTGTGCCTCCGCCTGGGCAGACTGGTATTGAAATTAGCTTCTGCCTCTTGGCACAAGAAATGCTCTGTGATGGTTGGGCAGAAAAACACTGAGCATGAAATAGTGCTTGTAATATGACCTTCTGCCCTCCTCAACCCCCCAGCATGGACTGTAGGACTCATTTGTTTTGAAGGAAACCTGAAGGTCCTTTTTTCTCTGCTGTTCTCAGAGTATAAGGCCTAATTTCCATAAGGGTTTAATCAAACAACCCATGCCAGACTGTCCTCGACATTTATGTTGCAATTTAATGACAAGACAGGTCTAGGAGAAGACTGAGGAAGGATAAGAGCTGGTTGGATGTTTTCCACTCTAAGCAAGTTTATGTTGAGGCCAAAGGTAGTTCAAGTCTTAACCCATCTGGTCACTCAGACAAAGCTCTAGAGGCAAAATAGATAACGCTGTGTTTCTGCCCATGTGGAAATTTCCCTTTCCCTTTCCACTGCAATGCACACTGGAATTTGCACAATGCCCAGAGGTACCCACACAACAGTTTTCCTCCTTACATCCCCCAGCCCCTGGTAATGTCCCCTTGTGCTGTGGAAGGCACACTCTAATTTTGTTCTTTATTTACGTATTTAGGACAATGTTTCAGCTTGTATCTTCCCAAACTCACTCCAGGCTGAGCAGTGGCTGGAGATGAGCCATGCTGTGAACCCACAACCCTGTGTGACCTGATACCACTTGCTGGCTGAGCCCTGCTGCATCCTGGGTCTTTGGCCTATGATTCCTTTGAGCTCCTGTGAAATGCCAGACCTCAGTTTCCCAGCCTCAGGGGCTCCCAGCAATAGCAGGGACAGCACCTAGAAAGTCAGTCAGTTTCCCTCAAGGGTGACTGAAGAGCCCAAGCCCATGGGGAAACAGGACCATAGGGATCTCCCCATCCTGGCACAGGGCTGGACTCAGCAGGCACAGGGTCTGATTCGAATGGCTGCTTTGGAAGTGCAAATCCTCTCTCCCTTGTGTCACCCTAGGATGAGAAGAATCAGCTGATGACAACCAACGTGTGGCTGAAACAGGTAAGTTAGACCACACCAGACCTCCCTTTTCCCCACATGCAGCTGCTGAGCAGAGTAGCCATCCCAGTCTGCTTCCCACTGTGCCATACATCCCATTTCGTGATGCACCGAGTGCCCAGCACCAAGATACCCACCCTGAAGTTTTTACTTCACTCTTCTCACTTCAGCAAATGTATGAAGAGGCAGAAAGGCAGGCAGGAAGGGCTTTAGGGTGCCCTAAAGCCCTGACCTGCCCCCCAGCTGTGTGCTCAAGCCAGCTGTATTTCAGGGAAGCGACACAGCTGGTACTGCAGTGGCTGTCCCTGGGACGCTGTATGTGCCCTGAGGGACTATCCTGTCTCAGACTCAGAGGTCATGGAAGAACTGCCTCCCTTGCCTGAGCCAAGAGCAGTGCCTCAGATAGATTTCTTCATTCCTCAGGACATGTAAGGAGAAAGAAGAGGCCAGTATTTACACACACTCCACACAGACCTTTTCCCATTAAAAGCTGTAGCAGCCAAATGAGATCTCTATATCATAACTGCTTCTGGAACTGACAGTGATTTATACAAATGCTGGAAAGGTGCACGTTGAACTGCTAGGTCTCCTTTCCTCTTCTTCATTCCTGAGGAACACTGGTTTTGGTTTAGGTTACATTGCACCAGTTTATTGACCTTGTGACAATTATTTTAAGTCTCTTGGCCTTGTGTGTATCTGTAAAGCTGTCAGCTGATCCCAGGCAGAGGACATAAACAACTGTACTTGAAATCATGCCATGGGGAAAGGTTCTTGGGGGTTGCTGGGCTGGTGGATGAGAAATGTGACTCAATTTTTGTCTCAGTCTGGGTCCCATACTGCTGCAGTGAGTGTGGGATTCTGGCTGGAGCAAGACCCCTAAAATCAATATGAATATTATGTGTAAAGATGGTCTCTCCCTTGAAGAGGAAAAAGCTCAGACTTCCCCTCACTGTGGGGAAGACAGGATTTTCCCCTTTTGCTGGAGAAATTTCTCTCTGATCCAAATACAGCTGCTGGGAGCCTGCCCTGAATTATCTGCAGTATTACAATTTCCACACCTTCAGCAGCAATTGTAGAGACCTTTTTGTGTACAAGGCCACATCTTGGCTCCCTTACTTTGAACATCCACTTGGGCAGACAGCACAGCCTTTCTCTGAAGGTTATCTCTGAAGGTTACCTCTGTGCCCTCATTTGTCCTCTCCCCATTCCCACCCACTCTCCTTGCAGGCTGTAGCACCCACCTTCACCTGCAGGTCCAAGCCCTGTGCACTCTAGACACACTGATTTCTCTGGAAGCCTTTGGAATCCTCAGATTTTAGCCAGGGCAGCTCCTCAGGGAAACTCAGGACTGTGATCTCCCAGAGCTGGGCTCTCTGGAGTTACCATTTCTAATACCTCTTCTCTCTCTGATGGGCTGAGAATATCAGGGCCCAAGGTAATGCAAAGGCAGCAGAAAGTGAGGCACAGGCTCTGATTTTCACACATATAAGTGCCCTCAGGAGCTCAGGCTGAGCACTGAATACCTGTGACCTGACCCAGGTGTCCTCCTTTGGAAGTTGTGTATTTATGTAAACACAGCTCCCTCAGCTTTTCCTTGTAAGAGAGATGCTCCTGTCCCCTCATCATCTTTGTTACCCTCTACTGGACCCACTCTGGGAGCTCTGTGTCTCCTTTGTCCTGAGGAGCCCAGAACTGGACACAGCACTCCAGATGTGCCTCACCAGGGCTGAGCAGAGGGTCAGGACCACCTCCCTTGACCTGCAGGCAATGCTCTTCCTAATGCACCCAGGATCCCATTGGCCATCCCTTCTTGGCCACAAGGACACACTGCTGGCTCATGGACAGCTTGTTGCCCACCAGGACCCCCAGGTCCTTCTCCACAGAGCTGCTTTCCAACAGGTCTCCAGCCTGTGCTGGTACCCAGGGTTGTTCCTCCCCAGATACAAGACCCTGAACTTGTCTCTGTCAAATTTCAGATGTTTCATCTCTTCCCATCTCTCCAGCTTGTCAAGTCCTTCTGAAGGGCTGTACATCCCTCTGGGGTATTGGCCCCTCCTCTCAGCTTTGTGTCATCAGGGAACTTGCTGAGGAGGATTCTGTTCCTTCATCCAAGTCATTGGTGAATAAGTTAAATAACATCGTGCCCAGTATGGAACCTTGGGAGACACCACCAGTGACGGGCCTCAACCAGACCCTCTGGCACTGGTTACAAACCCTTTGGGATCTGCCTTTCAGCCAGGTCTCAATCCACCTCACTCAATCCACCTCATCCAGTCCAAACGTCCCGAATTTGCCTATGAGGGTATTGTGAGAGACAGCTTTGAAAGCCTTGCTGTAGTCAAGGTGGACAATGTCCACTGTTCTCCCCTCATCCATCCAGGGAGTTGTTTTATCACAGAAGGCAATCAGGTTGGTCAAGCATGATTTACTTTTAGTGAATCCATGCTAATTGCTCCTGATCATCTTCATAATTTCTCTGCAAGAGTCTTATTTTTCTTGGATAAGCAAAGCCTAAATACAAGCATGTTCTCTTTTTTTCGTTAACTTCAAACTCCTGATGCTCAAGATGGTGGGACTTGATACACAAGCAGGCTGACACACAAGGTTCAGAGGAGCCTTTAGTGATTGCTGAGAAGGTGTCTGGATTCAGGCAAGCTATGAGGTCTACTAGCAAGGGTCAAGAATCTGGGTCCAGTGTTTGCTGTTCCATTAGTGGTGGGTTAAACTCTTCAATGGCAGCACAGAAATGGGAATTTGGCAGAACTGGAGGAAGGAGGGAGTTATTGCAACGTCTGGAGCAGCTTGGAAGAAAGGGAGAAGAGAGGAAAGAGCCTTATGCATCTGCTGCTACAGTTTGTGTCAGCATAGCCCACAGGGAGACTCCTGTTTTAAACTGCTCATCTTCAAAGTCTGCACACAACCTATTTTCTGCTCTAGTAGGAAGGCACAACCATTTGCCTTGCAGACACGAAAGAGCACTTTAGCTGGGAGAGAAATCAATGCAGGGCGGGGGGAGAGTGAGGAGTACTGCAGATGGAGCAAATAACCCAGGCCAAGGGGCTGCTCCAACTCACCTCCCGAGGGAGGATTCTATCTCCAGGTGGCTCACACCTATCTCCAGGTGGTATTTGCTGCTCTTGTGTTAGTGGAGGCTACAAGCTGACTGTGCTGGGTGCTGCTCAGCCCTGCCTGTCCTCTTGCATGGTGTATGTTTCCAGCCTAAGCCCTGCTGTAGCTGTCACAGGAAGTGTCCAGGACACAGGTGAGACTGTGACCACCTAACAGCCGAGGCTGCTGGAGACATCTGTTAGATACCCATCCTCAGAGAAATGTTAACACTAAAAGTGGTGTTCTCTGCCCCTGATGCTGAGGCTGTGAGCAGCAATGGCCCCTCTTCTCTTCTCTTTCCATAAATAATAACACAATAACAAATGTCTGTAGGTATAGCTGTGAAAAGCATGTGGAATCCAAGAAAAAAGAAGGGAACAATAATTAATAGACAATATTGCTTTTTTTGTTCATCCTTAAGTCATGGAGGAAATTGCCCAGCGAAGGCTGAGACCTCCACATCCCTGGAGATCTCTTAGTGCTGCAGCTTAATGGAAACTTAATGGTTCATCTTCCACTTCTTGGTATTGACCACAGTCTACAGCTCTTGCATCACGTTGCTGCTATTTCTGGGGACAAATGAAAATCCTCATCAATAATGAACAAGGATCAGAAACCTGATTTTCCATCGCTTTTCTGTGGAAATCTCCAGGTTGTTGGAGCCACTTTGTTATGATCTCCTTATCTGAAAATCCAAAAAAGGAAAGAAAATTTATTCTAGAGTTCAGCATGATGAAAAAGGAGAGGATTCTCCCTGCTTTTGTAATCAAGTACTTTACAATAGCATCATATTATTTTTCCTGTAATAGTCTGCAGATCTTTCTGATGAAAGAATAGTTTTGTTTGGTTTTTTTTTCTGTTTTTTTGCAAGGACGGTGTACAAATATTAGGTGTTGTGTTTCATTTACTGAAAAAAGCCAGGTCTCCACTGAAAAGTGAATTAATGGCACCTCTACTCATTTGAGTACTAGTACCCACATCACCTGGGGTCTTCCATGGGGTCTGTGCCAGCCAAAACCAGCTTGGGATGATTTTTAGAGGGTTTTTAGAGGGAAGGAAAGCTACTGCACTGAAGAGAAGTGGCTCCTTCCGTCTAGACTGCCCTCAGGTGGGCTGTGCAGGGTGGTGAGTGAAGTGAGGTTGCCTAGGGATGGGTTCTTGGGTCTCACCTGTGTCTGGAGGGGCAGTGCTTGTGGGGATTAACACCTCCCAGCCACACCTGGCTGGTATCCTCTCTGCAGCCGAGCAGCCTCAGCCAGGCTCTGTCCCCTGTGCTGTTCATGAAGTTGTTCTGAGGCACGTGCCTGATGGGGTGAGGAAAGAGGATGCTGCATATGAGTGGCAGAGGACTCTGCTGTTCTGTTTTAGGAATGGGTCGATCACAAGCTCTCCTGGAATCCAGATGAATACGGAGGGATCACCGCCATCCGGGTCCCCTCTGAGTCTCTGTGGCTTCCCGACATTGTTTTGTTTGAAAAGTGAGTAGTGTGGCTCCCTGCTCTGGGCTTAGGCATGTCAGCTACTGTGAGCTCGTGTGTGCTGTCAGAAGGCTGCTTCTTTAGGCAGTGTGAGTGTTGTGCACCGTGTGCTCCAGGTGAGGCATAGAAAGCAAAGCTGAAATGGGGTAGCACTGGGGCAAACATAGTCCTGAACTTGGTACTGTTTCTTCCTGTCCAACTCCCAGTGCTGACGGACGTTTTGAGGGATCCTTGATGACCAAAGCCATAGTGAAGTACAATGGAGTGGTGACCTGGACACCACCAGCCAGTTATAAGAGCTCCTGCACGATGGACGTGACCTTCTTCCCCTTCGACAGGCAGAACTGCTCCATGAAGTTTGGGTCGTGGACGTATGATGGCAATATGGTGGACTTGATTTTAGTGGATGAAAATGTAGACAGGAAAGACTTCTTTGATAATGGGGAGTGGGAGATCTTAAATGCCAAAGGTATGAAAGGCAACAGGAAGGATGGGCTGTACTCTTACCCATTTGTCACTTATTCCTTTGTGCTGAGACGCCTTCCGTTGTTTTACACTCTTTTCTTAATAATCCCCTGCTTGGGATTGTCTTTTCTAACTGTCCTGGTGTTTTACCTACCTTCAGATGAAGGAGAAAAGCTTTCATTGTCGACATCAGTTCTAGTCTCCCTCACTGTTTTCCTTTTAGTGATTGAGGAAATAATCCCTTCTTCCTCCAAAGTCATCCCTCTGATCGGTGAGTATCTGCTCTTCATCATGATTTTTGTGACCCTCTCTATCATCGTGACTGTGTTTGTTATCAATGTCCACCACCGATCCTCAGCAACTTACCATCCCATGGCTCCCTGGGTTAAAAGGCTCTTTCTCCAGAAGTTGCCTCATCTGCTCTGCATGAAGGGCCATGTAGATCGCTACTCCTTCTCAGAGACTGAAGAAAAGGGAACCGCCTCAAAATCGAAGTTTCTGGGGAAGCAGAAATACAAGCAAGCAAAAGAAGGAGAAAAGATTGTTATTGCCTTTCTGGAAAAGGCAGCTGACTCCATTCGGTACATTTCCAGGCACGTTAAAAAGGAGCATTTCATCAGACAGGTAGGTGGAGGGAGGGCAGGGGGGGAATCACACTTTCCTTGACAGCAATGGCTTCCAAGCTCTTTCCTTTTCTGCATGCCTTTCCCTTAGCCTCTTCCTCCTGCTCTCCTCTGAGACATTCTTCCTCAGACCTTGATAAATAATATGTTTTTGAGACAACACTTAGCTTCAGGGAGAAGTGTATTGTTCTGTGAGAGTTCCTACTCTTCACAGATGCAAGAGACTCCAGGAGCCTCTCCTGGAGGAATTCCTGGTTTGGGATTATTCGAATAACCTTGTCCTGTGTAAGTTTGGGATATATATGAATCTGGAAGCCTCTAAACCGTCATATGCTCCCAAATAACTTTCACAATTAGAGGCAGGCTCTATGGCATTTGCCAGGTGTCAGTGCTGGCCTCCCTGCACATACTGTGCATTGCATAGCTGCTCTGTTTTGAGCAAAGCTCTTCTAGATTTTCACTAACACCTGTTCAGATTAGCTCCCAACTACTATCCTTCACCTCTCAATAAGCCTCCTGGCTCTTAAAATGGAAAATTACTGTGTGTGCAAACAATGCATTTCATTCATGCAAGGGTAGGACAGCAGAGCAATGCAGCTAGCAGCATTTGGAAAGAGAAAAGCTTCTGTTAGCACCCTTGTAGCAAGAGCTGGGGCTTTGTTCAAACTGTGCTGAGAGGACTACAGCAGAAAGAAGAGCAGTAAATCAAACATGTAGTATGTAAACAGATACTGTCCATGACTAAAACCTGTTTGAAGGATGAAATAGTTTTAATAAAAAGGTCCCTTGAATCACCTTAAAAAATAGTACTTTTGTGTGTGTGTAGTTGTGCAGCACTCACAATTCAATGTTCCCCTCCTGAGTGTACCCCATCTGAATCAACAAATAACTTAAACAAGTAAATCAAACTGCTTGTACAGGAATTAATGCCTGTGTACAAGTGCTGTGCCAGAGCCTTATGCTGGCACTTGGAGGGTGATGCAGTCTGTAAAAAGAAATCCAGTTCACTATAAAGCCATCTTCAAGGCTGAGTCTGTAAATGTTCGCATACACACTTAACTAAAAGCTTTGTGCAGGCTGAAGAAGTCTCATCACCATGTGCCTAGAGCTGTGGAATTGTTTTGGGGGGTTGAGCGATTTGCAGCTATGAGTGCTGAGAAGGTGATCCCTGTTAGTTTTAGGCTACCATGTACTACACACGTCTAATTTTAAAACCAGGCTGGGGAGCTGACATATATGTAGCGGTATCAACGCAGTACCAGCCCTGTTACTATTTATGTTTCTCCTCCCTCTGTCCTTCCCAGGTTGTACAAGACTGGAAATTTGTAGCTCAAGTCCTGGATCGGATCTTCCTGTGGCTATTTTTGGTGGTGTCAGTGACGGGTTCAGTTCTCATCTTTACCCCGGCATTACGGATGTGGTTGAACAACACCTTGTAGAAAATACTCCCTCAGAAACACGCAACAAGTACAGTGTCAAGGGACAGTGGTGCCTTGGAGCTTGGTCTCTGCTGTACAGGAGGGGAGGCAGCAGCAAGAATGAGGGAAGGTGGTGGTAATTGTGGGCATTGATTAGTGCTTTCAATCTTCATAATAACTCTACCAGTTACCGATTTTTCTGGAATCGGAGAAGAGCTTAGTGCACAGCCAAGGCCTAAAGTGAACTGGGGTTGCACAACTGGGTTATTATTATTTTATTGTTAGCTTGGTCGTATTACTACAAAAGCCAAGATTATTAGTTAAAATTGGAAATAGAAGGTCTTGCACAATCATTATACTTAAAAGGGGTTCTCCAGTTAAAATGCTACATTGTAAAAGAAGTTTACAATAGGAACACAAGTCTCTACTCAGTTTATCTGTGTTTCCAAGTAAAAACCACTAAGTGTTTACAGGTTGCTTTATGCCTGCATCAGAACACGCAGTTGCATAGCATGTGCATCAGAAAAAGTATAAATTCTTCTTAGATGGGGTGCTCAAAGCCTTGACTCTCTAGCCTCACCTTGCTGCAGGATCAGCTTGACAGCGGCAGAACCTCCCACTCTGCCCACCTGCTACCAGCCTTTTGGCATGCACACTTTGTCTCTCACCTCAGCCATCAGGAAGGTACAAGGCACTGCCCACTTTACAGTATTATTTGCAATTATTTGAGCTTGCTGCTCTGTAACATACCAGGAGGCTGATGAAGTGAGGATTTTTCCCCATGCTCCACATTTAGAAACTATTCTTCAGGTGCTTGTTCACAAGTGGAAGATCACCCAGGTGAAGGTGGCTATGCTACTCCATAAGGCACCAGGGATATTCCTGAAGTGGTCAGTTAGAAGGAAGCCACAAACATCTCTTTTGGCAGATGAAAGTTGTGGTTGCTGCAGGAGTGGGGTTTCTCTTGAGAGCTATGGGGTGGGCTGGTCACCAGGAAGATACAGTTTTGGATGCTGGCTTGTCCATATTTCCTAGGTAGTTCAGAATGTCATTCCTTTGATTCATTTATTATGGGATCCTTTTGCATGATTAGAAGCAGCTCCTAAAAGTGTTAAATAAGTGAGATGTGACAGAAGACACCCATCTGAAACTCTTGAACACAGGAATGAAGCTCTCACCACTTTTGCTGGGGCAGTGTTTTCCAACGTGTTATGCTTTAGAAAATCCCAATCAAAACTTGCAAATGTTTTCAAGGTTAGCAAAGGATTTGGAGATCCATTTTTTTGACAATTTAAATCTGTGTTAAAGTTTTAGCTAGCCTTTGAACTGTCTCCCTAGAGATGGAGGTTAGAAAGTATTAAAAATACATAGAGGTGTTCTTGTGCTTGGATTGTGCATGCACACAAGACCTCCATGAGTCAATGTAATCCCATCTTGTTGTGTCAATGCAGAAACTTCTGTTCACTTGTGCAATGATTATTAATAAAGATGAATTTAGTAAATGACTCCTGGGCCGTCCAGACACTGGGCTTTGTTGTTGATTTGTTGTCAGCCAAGCTAGATTGTAGCCCATTTAAAAAGTTTTTTCTCAAATCTATTCAAACAGGGTTTGGCACGTTCTTGGAAAGCCCTCATTACTTTTTAGATCTGTATGTGGGTTTGAGCAATAAGCATTCAGTGGTTCTTCTATTCAGGAATAGCCCCATTTAGTTTAGAGCATATACAGAGAGATGCCTTAGCATAACATACTGGTATAAAACTCATACACACTGACCATTCTATCAGTTGCTCCTTCCTTCTTGCATAAGGTGCATTTGCTTCCCTAGACAGTACTGTGAAACATCTGTAGGAAAAGAACCAGGAAGCTCTTCTTTCCAGTATTTCCAGACTCTTGAGCTCCAGTAGTGATAGGTATTCCCTGCGAGCACCGCTTCCAGGAGGCTGCCTGTTTGCCGTGACAGATGGACACCTCCTCTCCTGGGCAAGGGCCTCAGGTGTGCATCTGACAGATGGTCCTGTCCCCACCATGCAGCACTTTGGCTGCCCACCCACAGGCAACACATGGCTGTCTCACACGTCTGTGTCTGATGCCAAGCTGCTTTTTCTGGCTTATGCTGGTGAAGATCAGCAGGGCTCATGTGTGGGAGATGAATGTATGAACATTGCAGGTATGGCTTCTGGCCTCCAGTCCTCCTAGCATTGCATCTGGGACTGCTACACCTGTAGTCTCACCACTCAATTCCATTGTGCTGCCTACTCCTGAGCTTCTCTAAATCTCTTTGCTGCTGGCCCACAAAAGCATTCAGCATGTTCCCCACAAAGGTCTGAGACTCAAAACACAACTAGGGAGGACATTTGGGCAGGCAGTCCTCCAATGGGGCCCTTCCCTCTGCTCCATCTGCTCTGCCTGTGGATGACAACATTGAAAATCACAAATCTTAACAAAAAACCAGTAATCCTCTGCCTTACTACTGTCTCAGCATGTGCTGCCTCAGTTTCTGGGCACTGGTTTGCTAGGACCTTGGCACTGCTTGGCAAGCCCACCTATATCACCCACTCACCAAAAGTTAAATATGAAAAACTCTTCTGGGCCTTTTAGTGAAGGCAAACTGGAAGAATGGTCTCCCATGGGAAGAGAATGTAAAGAGATGGTGAGCTGTTGATTGCTTCTGTGCCTTTAAAATTAATTCATAGATGCCATCACTCCCAAAGAAAGTGCTGCCCATGGTACACTCATTACTGAAATGTATTAATAAGGGGTGTTGCTGATGTGACTTTGGAGCTGGTGGGGTGAGAATAGACTTTTCCTGTGGCAATGCACGAAGTCAACATCTGGGATCACACCAACTCTAATTGAAACTTTTCTTAATATTTCAATTTAGAATGTCCCCCAAATTTCAATAAGAGTTGGGGCAAGCAAAATTGTGATTTTTGTGTGGGCTGTTCCATATCTGCTTGCAGGGGCACCTGTACTGCAGCTTTCTTCAAGGTGACACGCTGACACGCTTCTTGTATCCTCCACCCCCACTCTCTATAATCAGTCGAGTGCTTTCACAAAGCTGGCAGCAGTACACAAAGCTCCCAGTATTGAATGTGCCAAACACGTCTGAGAATGGCAAAAGATGGCTCCAAAAGTTACTGACTCGGAGCAAGAAAGGGTAAATGTACACCAAAAAGAGACAGAAGATGACTTTGTAAATTGGGGATTTTGCTGAAGTGAGATTATTGACTGTGGGATTGTAGCTGTCGTGCTCAAGACACCGATGCAATGCACCTTCAGCCACATTTTCATGGTTTGGATGGTCACAGAGTGTAACAGTGAATGCTGGCAGTCTGACATCTTTTCTGTAGAAATGAAGTTTTTAGGCTCAGAATTCAGCTCTCCTCTTCAAATTTCCTTTCTTTTCCCTTACCTTCTTTCTGATTACAGAGCCAGCACAGTAAATGTCACTTAGTAGCATCTATAAACACATTTCACAACAGGAAGTGCAAAAAAAAAGACTACACCACAAATTCTTCAAGAAGGTGTGTTTCAGGAGCAATGTTTAATTGACAGGTTGACAAAATAAACCATGCTTTTCATACATTTGTCTGTCAGTTGCTACATAATTGAACAACATTCAGGGGGATTACAGAAAATAATAGTTTTCTTCTACTTTTTGCTCTACAATCATGACTGGGTGGATTAACACAGTTATATTCTTGTCATTCCACCTTATCTCTAACATATACACTAATTCATTCCTATTCTCTTTATTATGAAACATCAAAAAAGGGTAAAAGGCCAGTCAGTGACTTCAGAAACAGGGAGTCATACTTTCCAAGGTTTGGTGATGTTCAAAGCAGAGACTGATACATGGCAGACACTGAAAACACTGCATTCACACTGTACAGTTAAATTTAGAGGCTCTTGAAGGGCTTTGTATTCTTGGAGCCATTGGGTTTAATTGTAGTGGTGCCTTTTAAAGAAGATTCTTTCAGCACAAAACTAACAGGAATATAAACAAACACAAGACTTAAGGGTAAACCATCCACGTTTTATAGAAACCACATCAGGAACACATTTGCTAAAGGTTTTGGGAGGAAGCACACTAGGACTGGGACCTTGGTACACAGCAGCAAGCTCAGCCTCAAAGGACTTGTCCCCACAGTTACAGGTTTGTACACACAGCACAGACCCATGAGGAGCCAGGAAACAGAAGCTGCTGCAGAGCTGTTTGAAACAAGGTGCTCAGCTTTGCATAGGATTTATGGTATCCAGCCTTCTGCTGAGATGTGCATAATCAGGTTGGTCTTGGGTTTTAAAACCACAAAACCTCAGATCCATCCAGTGCTGTCAAACCAATTCTGTCTGTGACAAGCACCTACTCAGGGACAAACCCTTCTCTGTTGGGTTTATGTCTGAGCCTGAGCAAGCAAGAGTTTTCAGAGCAGAACCTATGGACTAGGACCACTGATGAGAGGAGTGGCTTGGAAATCCTACTGAAGCTCATCAAGGTCTTGGTACTCACTGTCAGGAAGTTAAGGAGACTTTGGTCACATATAGCAGATCAAACTAGTTTTAAAAGATTTTAGAAGCATATAGTTTTCAAATGTGTATGCCTCACATGGTAACCACCTTCTAAAGTAAAGTCTGTTTCTCTTCAAATATGATTAAATGCTTAAGACCTGTCTGATTTCAAACATAAAAGTAAGCACATACTTTATTGTTCTGGGACCCTCTGTGGCTGGGTGCTGAGGAGGTGGTAAGCAGAGGGGTTGTGTTAGAGGAGAGAAGTAATAGGTAAATTTCTGAATTGAAAATGAAACAAGAGCAAAAGTGGGATAAAAAGCAGTGGATCAAGTTACATCTCTGCTATTAGTGGCTGGATAAAGAGCCCTACAGTCCCAAACACACAAAGGATTATAAATACCCAGAGAAATACTCTGTCTATCACCATAGCTACGTATTTCCAATCATCTTCCACCTGCAAGAGAATAAAAAAAAGAGAAGGATAAACTACACGTAATGCCACATGCAGTTGTGAGTTGACATTATGCAGTAGAAATGCCCCTTGTGCTTTTGAATGTGAGGAAGAACACACATGGCAGTCAGAAATGTGGCTTGTCATGGTTATAGTTGCTGCAGTTTTCAAGTCTCTTCAGAGGGGGGTGATTTTCTTGTGGTGTTTTACCACTTTTGGCTGAGAACATACAACACTGTCCTAGTCTGCTGAATTCTTCTAAATATTCGAGTCTGAGGGCAGCCCATCCATGATTGTGATGCTGATATTAACAAATAGAACCTGATCATGTGGTGGGTGCAGAGTGGGGTGTTTTAACAGCAGGCACAGACACTGCACATAGCTAAACCCTGTTGAAGGATTTATCCTGACAGCCCACACAAGACACAGTTTGCTATTCTGGTCTGGTTTGAAACACTGTCTTGCAAATCAAACCCCACCAGTTTCAGAAAACTGGACACTTGGGACACAGGGGCTATGGCAAAGCAAGGGTTCCAGCTGGGCAAACTGCAGTGTCATGTGCTAAGCAGGACAGAGTGGATTTTGTATGGCTGAGAGACAGACCTTAAAACCACATTCAGTGAAGCTGCTGTCCTTTAAACTGTACCTTCAAACTCATACTGCACAAGAAACCCTGCATCAGAAGAACATTCACACATAAAAACTACTGACTGGCTAAGAGCTCTCTGCTGAGGGATTTTCCACTTGTTTTCCCAATTTCATTACCTTTTCCTCCAAGAAAATACTGGGTTTAGGATTTTGATTGTGGTGAGGGTGAGGAATACAGAGGTAATTATTGGGGAGTGTAAGTAAAATTTAAGTAGTAAATTGTAACTTATGATAATGGCAATTCAGCCCAGGTGAGAAACAGATAAATAAGGTAAAACTTTTCACATTTGTATTTAATTTAATCCTATACAACCTCCCAGGACTGCTGAGAGGATAGCTATAATAGTCAGTAGTGATGGGTTGAGTGATAGGCATGTTATGAAAAAGAGGGTGGCTGAAGAAAACTTCATGACCATGGATAGTAATAGGCTAGTAGTCAGGGAAGAACCTTGGAAGACTTCTGAAAATCAGAAATGGAAGCTGTACTTTGCATGAAAGAACATGCAGGAAGAACTCCAACAGCTGTAAATGTTGCTACAATTTTTGAAGAGCATTTATTTATATAGGACTAGTACATAATATCACCCATATTGCTTTGTATATCTGTCTGAAGCAGAAGCAGCCTCCAAAACATTTTTGTCAGTGCTTCCCTGAGAACAAATCCCACTTTTTCCCTGAAAAGGGGATTTTTGTAAATGAAAAATCATGCTTCCCATCTCTAGTATGTTCTGAAAGGTAAGATACAAAGCTGCTGATGAACACACTGGACTAAGAATACAATTTCATGTGGCAGGAGAGATTTGCAAAATGCTAATCAGCAAAGCTAGCAAAGGAGGATTTCTGAGCTGTATAATCAAGACAGCAAGTTATTTGGATGACTGCATGCAAGACTTCATTTTGGAAGAGAATCAGAGAAAGCAGCTGAATCAGTACATGGACATGTTTTATGCAGCTGGTGTGATAATGAAAGCAGGGCTGAAATGTTTGGGTTAAGCAAAGCACTTAAGGGCATAGGTACTAAGCAAGGCTCAGCTCAATCCCCATCCTCCTCTGTGAGGGTAGATTCCTGTCTTTTCCTTCAGGCTGGCATGATGTAGTACATGCTCATTCTATGAATTCAGCCACCAGCTTAGCTCTACTCCTTTATTCAGAAATTTATGGGTTTTGTTTTCAGATGGGGGGTGGGGGAGAGATGATCTTTAGGATTCACAGAAGTTGTATGAATTTCAACAAAATATTCTGACAGGAAATATGCATATCAACATTTCCCTTACAAAGTTTTTGTGATTTTCAATACAAATACAGCAGTATTTAGTTTTGAAATGGATTTTACCATCATAGAGCATCTAAAAAACTTCAAAACCAAAAGCATAAATTCAATGATAGACCAAAGATATATGTTTCATTAGGTTATAAGCACTTTTAAAAATATCTTGAAGTATCAGAGAATTCCTACTTCTTGTGAGTTCTTAGTGTCAGAAAATCTTTTTGCAGCTTCTTTTAGTTGCTTGTGTTTACACATGAGGTTGTGGCCCCAGAATTCTTTAAATTCCAATGTGCACCATTTTCTATGACAGTAATCCCAAATAGGAAAAAAAAAATTGTAACTTCACACAAGCAAACCCATACCCATTAGAT
Source organism: Notiomystis cincta (assembly GCA_013398075.1). Lineage (NCBI taxonomy): Eukaryota > Metazoa > Chordata > Aves > Passeriformes > Notiomystidae > Notiomystis > Notiomystis cincta. The sequence continues at coordinate 137,876 of VZRX01022139.1, read as the reverse complement.
GGTCTTCTTCCCCAGCACCTTGTCTTACTGCTCCTGTACCTTTAGGATTTCCTTCTTAGACCACATCCAGCCTTCTTGGACTCCTTTGACCTTCAGGACTCACTCCAAAGGGACTCTGGCAATCAATTTCCTAAACAGGCCAAAGTCTAGCTGCTGGAGATTCAGTCCTGCTGGCACCCCTCTTAACTTTACCCTTAATTGAAAACTCTATAATTCTGTGGTTGCTATGCCCAGAGCCTCCAACTGTGACATCTCCCACTAGCCCTTCTCTGTCCACAAACAATGAGTTCAGTGGGGCACCTGCCCTGTTTGGCTTGCTTCCTGTGTCAGGAAATTATCTTCCACACACTCCAGGAATCTCCTAGATTGATTCTTCTCTGCTGTGTTATACTTCCAGCAGCCACCTGGCCCCTGACCTTTACCCACAGGCACTCCAGCTTGTCACCACCACTGATTTCAACACAATCAAAACAAGCCCTAACGGGATGTTACGTGCCTTACCTCTTTGGTTTCGTTTTGAGACCTCATGTTCTCTGCGATGAACTGGACGTTGCTAATGACATCCTTCACCTCTGGGGAGTACTCCACGTGCTCTGCCATCCACTTCAGTGACTGATGGCTCAGCCGTCTCTTGGTGGTAGGGAGTTCTGTTGCCTTATCACAGTGACTGCACCGCTGCTCCCTCTGCAATTTGGTGTTTTTGTGTTTGCTGTGCTTTGACTTGCCCAATTTACTGTCTGATACTTTCTTGTTTTTTCTGGTGGTGTTTTTCTTCTGCTGTTCTAGTGGCCTCTGCATCAACAGGACTTTGGGGAGCAGCCTAAGAAAGACGGTTTTTACCCATTTGGGCATTGTGTGTGTCGTTGGAGTCCTGTAATGTATATTGAGGACAAACACTGTGATGACAATTGACAGAGTCACAAATATCATTGTGAAGAGTAAATATTCACCTACCAGGGGAATTACTAAAGAGGTGGATGGGATTGTTTCTGTGATGACCAGTAAAAATACAGTCAAAGAAAGAAGCACAGAGATGCAAAGAGTAACTTTCTCACCACAGTCAGATGGGAGGTAAAAAACTAACACAGTCAGGAATGAGATGAAAAGACAGGGAATGATCAGATTTATGGTGTAGAACATTGGCAACCTTCGAATATAAAAGGAATATGTTATGTCTGTGTAGATTTCTTCACAGCAGTTGTATTTGATATCATGTTTGTAGCCAGAAGCATCAACTATTTCCCATTCACTATTTTCCCAAAAGTCATTCATATCTACTTTGGATCCAATGATCAGAAGATCGATTTTGGCTTTGTCATAGGTCCATGAGCCAAATTTGAGTGAACAGTTCTGATGATCAAATGGGAAAAAGGTAATATCCATAGGACAGGAGCTTTTAAAAATAGCTGGTGGGGTCCAGGTGATCATTCCATCATAACGAAGGAGGGCTTTGGTCTTGCCTTCAACCTGAAAATCTCCCACAGCACTGGAAAGACAAATGAGGCAAAGAAAAAAAAATTACCATGAAAGTAAAATGTAATGGGTGCTTTCATAGGTGCTGCAAGGGGATATTTTTGAGAGAAAGAATCAAATGAATTGATAAAATGGGTAAAACAAATCATCATACTTATTATACAAGACAATATCTGGTTTCCAAATTTTATCTGCTGGTACCCGAACAAATTCAATGCCATCATATTGTCTGGGATCCCATCGCAGTTTGTAGTCATTCCAAATCTGGAAGAAGAATGGACAAGGATTTTAAAACCTTAAATTATCAGCAAACATCTGTTTCTCAGACCTTCCTGTAAAATGACAGCCTAGGATAAAAGTGTAGCACATGGAGAAGGGGACAATGGTCCAAAAGACAGTGAGGCCATGACCTGGAGAAACACTGGACATGTGTGAATACTGCTCCCACTGATTGCTACTCTCTTCTCTGTGATGGGATGGGTGCCAATTGTTATGAACTGCTGGCATGCTGAGCTCTCTCCTCTGTCTTGCAAAATCAGTAGGGGAAAGGTTACCTCCCCACTGCCGAGAGAAAACAGGGGCCTTGCTGCAGCACCCCAGGTTAGAGGAGGACAGCACCAGAGACCAGCACCCTGATGAGCAAGGCAGCACACATGCACGTGAACAGGCAGCTGCTGCCAGGACACAGTATTGTTTCCACAGGAGTAGTGAAATGCCAGGTCAGGGCAGCAAGGGATGCACAGCAGCTCTCTTGCATTGCTGTCTATTGCCTTGTCATGGGGCCATGATCTCTCACCTATCATAAGTACAGTATCTTTTATAGAAAACTTTAGTGGACCACGATCAGCACCTAAAAATGGTGCAAGTCAGCTATATTTTCTCAGTAGTTTAGGTCCTCTAAGGAGCCATATCTATGTAAAAACACTAAAACTATCATGAATAATGAAGACGTGTTCTTTTTTCTAATAAATATTTTGGTGGGGATGACCTAGGACTGCAGAGCTGCATATTTAGTCACACTTTAAGGAGTACATCCACATAAATTTTCCAGAAGAAAACCAATCATCATGAAGTTGGAGAAGAATATATCCCACAGGAAAGAAGGAAGATGTAACTTCTTGGTAAAAAGAATGAAGAAATTACTTTTTCAATTGTGGAGCTTCTCCTTATTAATTTTTCAAAATCCTTGTTACAAAACAAGAACTTATTCCATAGATGTAATGTACAAGAGACACACATTTCATCATTTTGATGCAAAACGCATGAGAAATGTGACACAGTCACTTACGTGTCTTAGCCACAAATTTGTTTCCATAATCTGGTTGACTTCATCCTATAAAGAAACACAGGCATAACCAGTTTTAGTGTCTGAGATGGCCAAAATCTTAGCCCATAAAGTTGGAAAATAGAATTTCACGTTAACTAATGGGAGATTTTTTTCTAGCATCTTTCAAGAGGTTTACACATGGTACACAGCCATGTTCAACCCTACTGAAAAATTAATAAAACTTTACTGAAAAATCATGCTCCATAAATACCAGATATACAGAAAGCTGCACTGTTTTGCCAGACGTTTGAGTATCTGGAGAGCACACAACCTATAATTGCTCTGACCTGTACCAGAGGACAGGTTCTTCTTGTGGCTGTGTATTTTGTTGGATTCAGTGTTTGAAAAGCTCTGATTATACAATACAGAATAGGCCTAGATTCAAGGAAAATGGCATCAGTATCACAGTGTTTTGAATTTGTATGCAAACCTCTAGAGCAGATGCACTTGACCAGCACAAAATTAGGTATCTGTTATGCAGAGACCTTCTTTCTACAGTCACCTATTGCAGTTCCCAATCAGTCATGAATCCGAAAGCTGATGCTTTGCTTCTTCCACCTTACCTCTGTCTTTCCCAGCATGTTTGCCCTACACCTGCTTGCATTCCAAAATTCATCCCCACCTCCATCCTTTAAAACACCACTCTTCCACTTGCCATACTTTCCCCTTATGTAATTTTGAAACAAATAGACTGAAAAAAACATGCAAAGAAGGAGAAGATTTTTTCCCCTCAGGACCACTGGGAAATGACAGTAGCCCCACAGGAGAACTGGTCCTGTGCTACACACAACATGGACACACCAGGTGTCTCTGGAGTGGGCTAGCCCTGTGAAGAGTGAGCTTGAGCATTCAGTACTTTTGCCCTGGGCTCTGGAGGCTGCTACCTGAAGCAGAGGGGTTTGATGCTACAGAGTAAGGAAATAAATCTGTCATTCAAACTGCTTGTTCAAGCAACTGGAATGACTCGTCTGACTAAAAGAACAGCAAAGGTCTCAGCATTTGCACTTAGACACACATGAAATGAAAGCTAGGAGAGTTGTGGGCGTGTGCAGCCATCACATCTCCAGCTTCAGGGATTTGTGTGTGTTTACAACCATAACCAAAGCTCCAGCAGTATTCTGTAGTAGTGAGTCTTACCACATTTGTAAGCTGGGTAATGGCCAGTTCAAAATACACTGTGACAGGATCAGACACATTTTCCACTGGCCTGATGAACTGGTTGTACTGGGAGAAGAGTTTGTGAAACAACCGTTCCTCTGATTCGCAGGCTGTGGTATCTGTGTTGGCAAAGATAAAGGACAGAGGTAAGATAGAGGGGAAGAAGGTGCTGGGTAACACACTAGTTTGTGCTATATTTCTGGATCTTGTACTTGTGACCATGTTTAAACCACCAGAGCACAGAGAGGAGAGGGTTGCCAGTATGCTGTCAGTTGAAAACATCCTCCAGCAGAATGTTGGTTACTCCTTGTTTCCTCAAATAGTAAGGCAATGGCTTCAGTGTTTGTGTCTCCTAAGCTGGATTTAGCCTATTGAGCCTCCATTTGGCCCACAGCAGAATAAGGTGGTGTGAAATAGAAGTAGAAATGTGACAGATTTAATCTTTGTGAGTCTTCCTGGCAAAACAGTGTGTTTATGAAAAGCATAGCTACTTAGAAATTAAAAGCTTGAGACTGCAACTCCTGTATCAAAATCTGTATCAGATGATTGGGTGACTACAATGATGCCTCCTAATCTTAAACATTATGACTGCATTTTATCCTCAAGTTTGATATTTTCACTCTTTAGATAGCACAGTATTTCTTTGAAGAAAGTTCATTTATTAAGTTCTATGAACAAGAAAAAAAGTGGAAATATTAATATTTCTTATAGAATTGCATGCATCTATGTAATATAGAACTGTTCTTTGGGAACAAGCAGATCACATCTGTAACCCCTCATTAATGAAGAACAGACCAGATGGCTTAGAAGAAACAAGGATGTGACAGGCACTGAGTTGATCCACTGCACAGCTAAGAAGAATGCTCCTAACCTGTTACACATGGTCCAAACCTGAAGCAGTTATTTTAGCAGTGTTAAAGGCTATTTACTTTGATTTCAAAAGGAAAATATTAAATTATATTGGCTTTGGCAACATCAGCTCAGAAGAACAATTTTATTGAATAACTTTGCTATTACAATGCATTACTGTAATTCAGCACTTTAAATAAAAATACTTCATAAAGTGAAGATTTAGGGTTTCCTTTTCATCTTGTGCACAGTTGTGGTAAAGCTATATGATGATCCCGAAGATATTATTGATATAACTGAGGAATGATTTGTTTTCAGACTCATTGTCATAAGTTTTTTGCATTAGTCCCAGCTGCACTAGAACACATCAGACAAGCAACCATGATAAGCCTTTATGATTGCAAATATTAAACACAGAAGGGGTTTGTGTCAGGCAGCATGGTCTCCAGCACAGCACAGAACACAAATATGCAATTTACATATTCTTCAGTGAACACTGGGGCCTGTGGATGCACAGATGTCCTGCAGGGAGGCACTTGGTCTCAGTATGCTGCACTTTCATGATTAGACTGTCCCTCCCCTGTTAGTGAAAAAAGAGATTTTGCCTCTAAGGTGATACAAAGCATCCTGAAATTGCAGGGGATTATCATAACCACAAGATGGTTAGCTACTGGTCACTTACATGTATGGAAAGAAAATTCTAGTAAAAATTCAAAAACTTGATGTTTTATTTAATCCTTTCAGCATCATTCAGGGAAGACACATGAATGTCTATACACATCTATTTGGATGCTTTTATATCATGTGTTGTTCCATTCAAAAAAGAACTAAAAATTTTCTTTTCATATTTCATCATCACCACCCATAGCACTGTGACTAGAAGTACTGTGGGAATATGAAGTATCATGACTAAAGTAAATGAGTCTAAAATCATGTTTCATTTGAAATTTTCCCACTGGCTTCTTAATTAGGCACATGCTTTGAAATACAGTAACAAAACCAGACAAGTATTTAGGTCTTATCTCATGGTGCTGCCTTAAGACAGTTTCTTATGCCTTGCTAAGACAAGCACTATATTTAATATATATCTTGGTCATCCACAGAAGCAAGACTTTTAAAGCATATGTGTGACCTAAAAGCAAAAATCCTGCTGAACTCAGTGGGAGTTGTGAACAGAAATGACTGCAGCATATTTAAACACAGATCATAAACAACAGTGAACAACAACAGATCAAGTTCTCACTTTTGAAAGTGTGAGTACTGACCATGCACATCCATAGCCTGCATTATTTAAGCACTCGTAAATTAAAGCACCAAATGAAATTATTAGGACCCCTAATCCATTTCTATACCTATTTCTCTAGAAACAGTTCTTCCATTAGTTATCAAACAAAAATGAAGAGTTTTACTTTGGAAAACTAGTATTGCTATAGCTCTTTTCAAATACTGTTGAAATGTTACAGATTTCAGGTTAGAAATAGCTGGTGGAAGCTTTACGTGGAATTAATTAAAGAAAACAGAAGCAGAGACAAGGATTAGAAAATATTCTAGAAACCGGTATCAAAGAAAGCCTACCTTTCATCAAGGATGTGAACACGAATGCCCACACACAGAAAGCAGGGCAACACCAACACAGCCATGTCTCAGGATGCATTGCTAGCAGCAGAACAGAGCTTCCTTTTGAGAAGAGAGGTTTGGGGGAAGGAACAAGAGACAAGAAGACATATAACCCTCCTGATGGTAAGTAGGCGGTAGAAGGATGGATGGATTTCGGTTTTGCATCTGCAGCAAACTCTGCAGCCTGCTGAGCAGAGCAAAGCCTCGTGGAGTTTCTTTCACTACCAGTAGGCAAGGAGAGCTTATGCTGTGCAGAGTGAAGGGAGCCAGGCAGCATCCTATCAGGTGACTTCACATTCCCAGTCACCCGCACCTCTGCCTCGGGGAGCGTACAAGAGTGCAGGAGAGAGAGGGAAGGCAAGACACAGGACGGCCATCACGGAGCAGGCGGAGCATTCACTCAGCCCTTCACTCAAGGGTTAAGAGCTCTCACTGTGCAAAAGCAGCTGCTGTAGCTGTTGCCCGGTGATCACCTGAGTGAGTCCGTCAGAATACGCAGAAGTGAAAGCTTCAGGTTTTTAGCTGAGGACTGATTTCTCCATGTGATAGAAATGGATGGTTGTATGGTTTTGACATGTCTACCAGAAACATATGAAACTTGAAATAAGCACAGCATCAAGTGATAGAACTGCTTGACAGTATTCTCAGTGAATAAGTCCAAGGCAAGTAGACTTATTAGTGCCATCTGACAGGAGCAACTAAGCACGCTAAGTTCTTTCCTGACAGTCAAGTCCGCTTACAACATCAACTCTTCAAACATTTTTTTCCTTGTGTGTGCAGTCTCCTGTGCCAGTATGCTAGTGTGGAAATGGAGGAGCAGAATAAAGAAAAAAACCCACCAGGTGCTGTTAACAGGCCAAGTTCTCTGCAACAGAGTGTTACTCTTAATCACAGAAGTTAAAATAACCAGATCTTAAGATCCATTAGAGGTTGATGTGTGTTCCCTCCTCAGGTGTTCAGTAGCGGAATGCCTGAAAAGAATCTGTAAGAAAAGGATCTGAGAAACTGAGGGTCCTATTTAGCTGCAATGGGGTAGAAGGCACCACAGGTTACTTGGTGCCATCCAGCCTCCCAGAAAGCAGCTCAGACAGGGAATCTCCTTTATGTGTGCTCAATCCAGCATGAACAAATCCGAGTGACTGGATGACTGATTTGATCAAAACAGAAATGCTGCTGCATTTTCAGGCACTTACATTGTTGTGTAAGCATAGAGAGAAGAAAAAAAAAAGCCAGAAAATGAAAAGAGGATGCCCTTCCTACTACAAAATACAGAGGCAAAGCTGCAGCTCAGAATAAGAAAGTAATTTATCATTAATACGAATTGTTAAAGTATGGATAGAAAGGAAGAGAACTGACTGGAAGAAAAAGACTTAGGAATGAGCTGACTGCATAGAAAAGATACCTGAAGTGGACCAAGTTGTCCATGACAAGTTTTGAGGGATGATAAGTAAATCTTAAAGGATTACAGGCAGAAGCCTTACTCCAGAGCTCACTGGAGACAGGGAGCCTTCTGCACAGAGATGAGAAAGCAAAAGAAACAAAACCTCATGAGTGTTTGGAAGTCTGGGAGTCATTTTGCCCTCTCAAAAGCAGCAGCATATGCGTAGATCACAAGGCATGGCTATGAGGTATCTCTAAGCTGAAGCTAAATATAAATTCTCCTTGTAAATAATTTTAAGATGAAAATGGAGGTTTCAGTATGGTGATTTGTCTTTTAAATTTCCATTTTGCCAACATTTTTCTAGGAAAAAAAGTAAAAACCACAACAAAATTCTGCTTTATGCCTGATTTTCCAAAGTTGCAATGTTCATTAGAATGTTGTTAACAGTCCAGGTCCACAAACTTGCAGTTTTCTCACCTTACCAAATGAAGTTCATACTTTCTTCTTGAACTGACGTGCCCGTGGTGCACCGTGGCTAAGAGAATTACGCAGCCATGCAGCATCACAGGATGCCTGTGGCTGGCTGCAGTCATGGCATATGCTGTCCTCTTGAAGTCCAGTGCTTCTAGAAGGATGACATATGGTAAGATAGTCAGATGCATATTGAAAACAAATTCACCCCAACTTAAAATGTTTTGACATTTTCAAACTTTCTGTTCTTTCCAAAAATGTACCAGGCCAGGGGATCAGGTGGGGGAAGTTAACAGACTCACATATGCACATTTGCAGACTGAAAGGTCTTCAGAGGTGAGGGTAAGGAGTGTGCTTCTCCTCCAGAGAGAAGGAGAGCAGTGCAAAGCCAGCTGGCAAAGATGATCCTTACTGCCACACTTGAGGGAAAGAACTGCTTTGTTATGGGAAGCAAGGGACTGGGGAAGCAGTTTGAATTTGGAGACAACACCAGTCATTCAGTGAGCAGATGGCAGGAGGGATGTGCTGCTGAGACCCTGCTGGAGTGGGTGCTGTCTTTGGGAAAGGCTGAAGAGAAAGGCAAAGTTCAAACTGAGCCGTGACAAGCAGCTGATGAGGCATCCAGATGGAGAATGCAGAGAGACCAGCTGAGGTACGGCATCAGCACAAGGATGCCAGCTGGAAGCAGAGCAAAAAATTGTGAATCACTGCAGCTTGGGAAGGTACCTAATTTAATCTAATATGAACTGGCCAAAAGAGGCGCCAAAATGCCAGGCTCAAACAGAAAGCATATATTGACAGGCTTTCATTTTTTGTTTTGCCCTCTAAGTGCAAAAGAAGAGGCTAATTTAGTCCTTTCACTTGTACTTTTACCCTCCAAGCACATATTCACTTAGAAAAAACCCTCTGGTTTCTTTTCTTCAGGTAAGGTGGCTCAGGAAAAAGAGGGCAAGCAGGTTGCAGGAATGCACAAAATCTGCCCACCAAAAAGGTTTCTAGCACATGGATGCACTTCACAGCTGGAGGTTGATGTTGTAAAAGCTGTGTGGTATTGACAGTGAAAAAACCAACAAGAAGATCCATTTGGAGGGCTGCCTATGCACCCAGGAGCTGAAGGCATGCACCCTGGTGCTGTTTGCAATCCTAATGACAGATCTGTTAGGCTCAGGTTTGAATGGCTGATCTCCTCCTCTAGAGCCAGGAAGTCCTTTGTTGGAGAGCTGTATCTGAGTTGTCTCTAGGATTTGACAATGCAATGGATTAACCTGCAGCGGGACAGCTATAAACAGCTCTGAGACAAACACCCTTTCTATCATAAAATACTCATGTTCTGATCATCTGCTGAGAAGCCCTTGCATCCAGTGGGGAAGTTCACAGTCTGTCAACTCTTTGTTAACTACTGCTAGGCAAGTGAGTTTGCACTAGGGGCACTTGGCTGGTCTGGAAGCACTGGGGGGATCTGAGCCACTTCTCACTCTTTTCTTCCTCAGGGCTACATTTGCTTGTGGTGCCTGTCCTGAAACAGCTGAGTGGGACCTCAGCAGCATTTAATTTTATGTCTACTCTGCTGCTTACTGCTTTGGAAGCAGACAGCTGTTAGGGAATCAACCCACTAATCTAGAGCTTGGTCCTCTTTGCATATTCACACACAGTGCTTCCTTGGGCATGGGACACCCACTGCTAGTAAAAAGGGATGCCAGCGGAAGGAAACTGTAATGGAAAAGTGAAATAATCCATCAAATCCTGCCATCTGACTGACAGTTCTGTAGTCAGCCTTGGATATCTTGTGCATTAGCTAAATTAAGGTGAACAGGGAACTTGCTAAAGCTCACAGAGGGGAGATTTCTGAGAAGGGGAGATGCTTAAATTGAGCAGGCAATTGAAGGAGATGCTCTAAAGGCTGGAACATAAAACTCCTTAGGTTCTGAGTGATGAAGGAATAGTTTAGTTTGCAAAGTTTATTTGGACTAGTGTTTTTTCCATGTCTGTGCTGCAGGAGCAATTCATCAGCATGTGATATTTTACCTTGAAATGCTCTGTTCTGATTCATGGCATTTGCATACCATCACCTTCCAGATTTTTTGAGATGGTTGACTGTAGAAATAAAGCAGACTTTTCAACCATTCAAGGCTTTGCAGGGAGGCAGAAGCCACCCGTGACCACCCTCTGATGGAAGTGTTTGATCTCAGCAAGCACTGGGCTCGAAGTAGATTCCCCAAGAGACATTTTTCATAAAAGCAGTTGGGCAAAAGGGTCACAAAGGTTTACACCTTCTGGAGGCAAAACGAGAATTCTATTCTTGTGTGTTGTCAGAGTTATCCTTCACTAACAAGTATGCATCTATTGCTTAAGGCAGAGCAAATCATTGCTCTCTAGGTTTTCCCATCAGAAAGCATCTCCCAGAAAGCACCCAATGTGCTTTCTCAGCTGTTTTTCTTGATTACTCCTGCTCTGTTTCTGAACTGCATTCCTTCAGCCCTATCCCTTCTTCCCCACTTCAATAGGGAAATGATTGTCTGATGGGCTCTTGGTCTGTGGTCCACCTCTCACCTCCCCCACACAGTAAAATTTCCTACAGCTTCCTGGAAGCAATATTGACAGCAGCTGTACCTGCCTTATACTGCAGTCTCATAGCAAAAAGATTTCTGTATTAATCTGTGTTAGCCCTGGGTGCTGTTGAGATCCACTGTTTTGTTTCAACTTCTGGTATCACTATAATAAATCAGGCTAATAAAGCATTTATCAGAAGAATATCAGGAATCCAGCTTTCATTGCCTTGTTGGAAGTCATTCAAATGTCACAGAAGCCCTTCCAGGACACCACCCTTTTTTAAAGCACTAGTACAGTCCAGCTTGCCAAGCCTCACACCCTGAGCAGTTCATTCACACTCCCTGCAGCAAAGCCTGGATCTCACCCATGTGAAAGTCCTGGCTTTGGCCTCTCTCATGCACTGCGACCTCACATGCCAACATTTGCTCTCTGATCCACCAGACACTGACCAGTGGCTTCCAATGTGCAGGAGATGTGAAGCATGAGTGACGATGGAACTTCAGTGGCTACTGTATGCAGAACAATGTGCTCACTCTTCAGGTAGATTTTTTATATTAAGATTTTTTTTAAAGTTATTGTTGTTGTTCAGATTTTAAATGATGTGTGGGAAGACACCTTGGAGCTTGCATTGATTAGAGCATTTCCACAAACTGAGCCCAGGATTTCTTCAGTTCAGTAGCTTGCTTTGTAATAAAGTCCTTTCTTAATTTTCCTTTTGTACTAAAGAGATTGAACCACAGCACCTCTATGAGTCTGCCCCTGCTGCTCCAGCTATGAAGTGGGCAGTCAGTAAGTCAGCAGTCAATATACACTGAGTAGCCAAGCACATGAATGGGGATGCCTATTCCCATGATCCTGTCTGCTAAGCAGATGCAGTAACCAGAGTACAACACAAAGTCCCATCTTTTATAAGCTAAAGATGGTAACATCCCCAAAGCATTGTGCAAACCGCATTGTTCCATTGTACAAACTTATTTTGTTCCATTGTACAAACTGCATCATTTATTTTTACCTTCACTGACCTCTAGCTTGGACCAATTCTTCTTGTAACTTGATGGAGATTATATAGGCTGATAAAACCTGATCCATTTCAAGGAACTAAAGTTCAAAACAATCACCTCTGTCCAGCTTTTTTAGAATTCTCTACTAAAGCAAGAGTTCATTGGAGCAGGTTTTGAATATGTAAAATACATGTTTCTAACACTTCCCTAACGTAAATACCTTTCTTTGCTGCAAACACACTTTGACACTGTAGGGAGGGTGCTTTGGATATTACTGTACTCTCTTTTGAGCTCCTTGCCACAGATGCATTTTCTCCTCAATCCCAAAATGAAAACCGCAAAATATTTTGAAGCAGGTCTGAAGAGCTATAACAGAGAGAGGCCAGCAGAAATCTCTAGCTTTATGCACACAGTTGTGATAGCAGAAATAACATATAGACCACACAAGCTTGAATGGGATCTTGTGGAAGCCACCAAATTCTATACTGACATATGCATTGCCTCCAGGGATGCTAGTATAGCCAACGTTTTATTTCTAAGAAATTTAGCATTTCTTAAGTAGGGGAAAAAACAAATCAAGCAGAAGTGTAAACAGGAATGCTTAAAGGGATGCTATGACTTAACATCCTGAAAATGTTGGATTCAGTGACTGTGGGGGCGGTCTCCTCATGTCCTTTCCCTGTACTGAGGATAATGGATATAGTAGCAATATTGTTAGGGAAAATATAATAGCAAGGATTGTGATGCTTGGAAAGGGTAGGGGTCTTTAACAGAGGTACAGGCCCAGACTGAGGAAGTGAGTGATGGGAATACGATTGGAGTAAGGAGCTCCAGACTGAATGTCTGAAACTGCCTACCCTAAAAGGGATTAAGATGCAAATGCCCAGTTTTAGCCCTTACAAGTTCATGAAATAATAGACCATTGGAAAGAGCAAGTAACTCAAGCAGCATGTGAACAGAGCACACCTAACAGTGCTCTTGTTGATCCAGCAATTCATGGTTACAGTCATACATTGGCTGAATAACGACTCTGAGGCTGTATTACAGTGGACTGAGACTCAATATTTTAGCAAATTTGTGTGTGTGTTCCAAAGAAATAATAAAATCCATGGAGAACTTGGTGGTTGGGGAAAGAAAAAAAGGGGGGGAAAGAGTCCTTAGGGTGGAAAAAAATTCTCTAACAACTGAAAAAGAAGAACCATAGTTGTCATTAGGGAAATGGGCTGGTCAATGAGCTGGAGGAGTGATGGAACCTTATTTTTGTGCATGCATCTTTTCCCTCCAAACTTCCATTATCTCATCAGCTGTGACTATTGCTCTTGCTCACTGTTAGATCCCCAAGGGGTACAAAGCAGCATATGTAGAAGCTAGGTAGGAGCCATGTGTATGTATGGTGATTAGTGAACTAACATATATGTGCTGACTAACCATGTGACTTCTTCCAAATGGGATATACAGTCTGTCTCTTGTTTCTTCAGATGGGACAAATCTCATTTGAGTTGTTCCCTTAATGCGGTTTTTGATTCACAACAAATTATCAGAAACTTAATTGTCTTTAAAATTGATTAAAATTGACCTTTGGAAGGGTCGGTGAGTAGACATAAAAATATGTGATGAAAAAATATTGCTTGAACAGGAAGCAGGGGTGAAATAAAGAACAGTTCTATGCCTGCTTCAAACATCAGAAATGTATCTAGAAAACAAAACCATCTGATGGAAAATAAGTTAAATATAGTACCTGTCCTAATTTTTATCCAAAAGTTGAAGTAGGAAGAACACCAAAAACCAAAATGAAGATGAAGGATAAATCTTCTCAAATAAGGTTTATCTCCTGGAATATTTGGGCCTCAATGTATCCAAGTGCAGCAGAAATAACTTGTTTGACTGCATGGTGATGAACACTGTATGCATTTATGTAATTAAATGTCAGATCCTACCTGGGACAGAAACATCAAAAATGCACCATGTCCAGACCAGGCAACTTGACATTCCTCTGTCATTAATCTTCTGTCAGAGGACTGAACTTAAGAGAAGCTAAGTAAGGGGAAAGGTTTTGTCAGGTTGGATAATGAAGTAAACCCCTTTACCTTGCTGATGTTGGAGGAAAGCCTTAGCAATGCCCTGGTAATCTGAAAGTTGAGCTCACAGCAGGCATCTCATCCAATTAAAAAAAAAAAGTGCCATTTGAGAGAATTTGTAAATATATGAGGTAAATAATCCACATCTGCCATTCACTTATCAGATTCTCCCTTTAAAGAAACTAATCAATGTGCCTTTGAAAATACCTATGGTACCTTGGCCTGAAATCTGAAATGCTTTCCCAGGTGAGAAGAAGTTGAAGGACACAATTTCTACACGTATCAAGAAGAGGTTGCAAGCTTTGTTTGAAAGTTCTCAAGACTTCAGTCCTTACTTTTTATTTTGGAATATTGAAATGATCTACTAATGTTTCTCTTGAAAATTCTTCATGTCCAACTCCCCAGTCTTTTGCCAGGATTATACAACATTTTATGGAAACTGCAGGGATGTTTGCACACGGCAAAAAGGGCTCAAAATTTTGTAGCTTGCCATATTAAATGCAAATGAATGGAAAAAATCTGAACCAGGGCTGGAAGTTTAAGTAATTCTGTTTGTTTCAGAGTCTGTGAGATGCTTTTGTCCTTAGTGTCCTGTAGATTTTGAAGAAACAGTCTTGTTTGGGATTATCTGTGCTTGGTTTTGTGAGTAGTGTTGATCCCTTGGGATTAGTAGGAATGTTACTCTTTTAAACTTAGTTTATTCCTTTTTTGCTCCTAAAGACCATATCAACACTCTGGAACAAGAAAAGTAGTAGTAAAAATGTTTGTGTCTGAGAGAACCCAGTATTTCCCTCTTTGCCTGTTTTCCAGCCCATCATGAAAGGTTTCTGGAGTTTCTTAATGCCAGTGGGAAGTGAGGATGCAGTCACCTAACGCATGACTTTGGGCAGCCAAATTTCAGTGTCGAAAAAGTTACAGTGTCAAAAAGATTTACTTCGCAAGTGCTCTGCACAAACACACGGACAGACAGCAAACATTCCAAGGCATCAATTTCTAAACTAGCATGAGAGGCAAGGCAGGGAGGAAAAGAACCTCAGTGGTCACATGAACAACTGGGATCGCCAAAGCACTGAGCAATCAGGGAAGCCAACAAAAACTGAACATGAAATGGGCTTCAATGCACTAACCACTAAGACATACTTTCTCGAAAATCAGACATATTCACAACCATAATTTCATCTGAAAATAAGCCTCTTTTTCTGTTTTTCATTAGATTTCACTGGAAATTGGTCAGGAGGAGCCTTTTGGCAAAAACTATAGACACAAGTTCTTGAGAAATTTTAGAGCAAAATCAACAACAGAAACAGGCAGGAACTTAGTCAGTCAGACCTCAGTAGTCCTGTAAAGATTCAATGTGGAACTGAGAAATTGTGTAAATGTTTTTCTTTAGACTCCATGAAAACCAGCCAAAGCACAGAGATTTAGAGCAGCACTGATGTCAGATCCTTAACATGCAATAAAGCACATTAAGTGTGCTTGGATTTCCCACCAGCTGAGGCCTTTGTCAGCATTCTTCACAGGGAACATTTTTCCCCTCCAGACAGAACTGGTGCAAGTCTCTGAAGAATTTTGTTCTCTTTGAAAGAGAAAATTGTTATCTCAGTGCTAAAAATGAGGGCCATAGAACTTGTGCTCAGATTGTGCCTTAGTAGTGCTGTTTTAAACCCCAAGGCTATTTACATGAGCCAGTTTATCAGGAAACCATGCAGATTCTCACAAGAAATTTTGATTTTCTTTTAGGCAAATTGCAAAAAATTAACTAAAGGAGTATTTGGCCAAACCTAAACTTCCCTAACAGATCTCCTGGTGAGGGGAAGCATGCTATGATGGCAGTGACATACAATACTCTCAGAAGAACAAGCAGCCAAGTGACATCTTCCATGAAATCTCCCAAATGACATCTTCCATGAAATCTCATCGTGACATATCTCCTCTGCAAAATATTTCAACTGTCAGTTGATTTATGTGAGGGACAGGGAGAGGAGTCTTTTATCCTTACAAAATGGTGCCATCCTTTTATAAGCAGAACCACTCAGACAAAAATCCATTTCCTTAGCAGAAAATATTTTTAATCCTTTTAAAAACTAATTTCTGAACCCCTTAATTCTTTACCTAATTGATGGATCTCAAATGAAGTATGCTGAGAAAGACACTGCTATGGGACTAACAGAATTTAAATCGACAGCAGCATAAAGAACAAAGATACTGTAATGTAACCAAAGCTCATGAGGTCCTGAAACATGATTTTTTAATCTTCTGGGGTTGTCTTACATTTGCATCTAGAAGGAGGGCACTTCAAGCCTTCCAAAGGAGACCAGCAGCCCATTCCAATTTAAATGGATAATGAATTAAGAGCCAAATCTTCTGTTAATTCAGAAAGAAAAAAGTAACACCTCATCTTCTGTTATGTGAAGAGCAGTGCTGCTAAGAAAACAATCCTTTTGTAACTGAAGGCACAAATGGAAGCATTTAGGTTAACAAGAACCAAGTGGCAAGATCCTGCTTCTGCTAGGTCAGTGGAATTGTCCATCTCTCCTTATGGATAATTTGTATTAGTGAAGGAGGCATGAGGCCATCAGCAAAGTTGACTGACTCTTCTTTATACAGCAAAGTTTTATTTTTGTTAAATTACTGTCTCACAGCTACAGAGTTCTGTACACTTCATTTAATGTGTGGCTTTGTGAACCTCATGAGTTCTGACATTTCTAGGACAGGCTGAGCCATCAATACCTCTTGTGCCTCTGGCCAAAAAGTGTAAGAAGAAAGCCTGATGTCATTATGGTCAGAAACCGTCTTTTGTGCTCTGTCTGAAAAAGCTTTTGGAAGGAGTATCAGCAACCTCATAATGGGCATTGTGGTGAGAGAGGGAAGAAGTGGAAAAATTAATTTAAAACATCATCTGCTTTAGTCACAGAAATATTGCCACTGGCTATTATCCCAAAAGGCAGTGTCTGAAGGGGAAAGGCTTCAGGTTTCGTACATAGCCTTAGGATTAGACCAGGAGTGTTTGGTGATCTGTTGCCTATGCCACAGTATCTGTGACGCAATTTTAGGTTTAGGCAGAGCTGAGATATTCCTGTCTTTGCTTCAAGCAGAAGTAGATAATCTGATTAATGGGGATTCATTCCATCTAGCTCTAGCTATCCAGAAATGAGGTATCCACTTCAAGGCTTTCTCTGCTCTCAGTAGAAGATTTGCTGCTGCAGAGACTTCAGACAGAGACATCTCAGAGCCTGTTCTGCACGGACTAGCTAACTCTGCCATCTGGATGGTTTAGGTTGGGCTAGCTAGATCTCATCTTTTTTCCTCCTGTTGCTTCATCTGTCACAACAAGATAACAAAGTTTTGCCACTCAGATCTTCTCTAGGCTCTGAGACTGGCACAGAATCCATTTACTGTATGCCTGTAGCACCCAACACCCAACACTGTAGCAGTTACAAGGAAGACGCTCAGATGGATAATAATCAGGGTAGACTTACATGAATACTGAGAATAATTTGCTTGTTTTTATGTAAAAAATTGGGTGACAGAAGTGAGGAAAAAAAGGACAATTCCTTTGCAGGCCTCTGGAGACTGTGCAGTAAGTCCTATGATAACTTTATATGATAGATGCTTTAAGGTATTGGACCAGTAATATTGCACATCTATGGTATTTGAGCTCATGACTCATCTATATTAGTCTCTAAAGAAGCAAAAATTGGTGCAAAACATTTGATAATAATCACCAATAGAAGTGGGCAGCTGAGTGCTATAACTATTGTGATTTGTTTTTTGTCAAAAAGCACCCAGTAACACATTATTAAAAGTATCTTAAATCATCCTGCATTACCTGATTAAGGAGGGATATAAATATGAAGATATAATTGAAGCCAGAGTATATGTGAGATGGAATGTGCATAAAGGCCAGGCAAATTTCAACTGTCATTCATTTATATTACAGAAGATGCAGCAGTTTTGAATCAAAGGTGAAGAAGGTAAATACAAATTGGCAGGACACCTCTTGGATTCAGGATGCAAATTCAGTTATAATGTTCCACAGTCACAAATGCAAACAGTAAGGGGAGAACATGATGAAGAGGAAAAACTGACACAGTGTCAACTGGGCATCACAGTGTGTTGGGGCCATGTCAAACATCAGCACCAAGACAAGCAAGAGTGTGTCAGTGATTGTCTAACATATTTACGTTGTCAATGAGCTGCAGCTTGACAAGGAAGAGCAAAGGGTGAAATTCCCTGAGCACACCCATGAGAAGTGAGCAGCAACGACAGCTAACATCTGCTGGAACTAAAGTGTTGCTGGCTGAACCAACAGGATCCCCTTGTTTAGAGATGGCTAGAAGCCTTGCAATTCAGAAAAGGTCAAAGTTAGCAAGAAGGCAAAAAAGGAAATGAAACACAATTTTTTGCAAAGAGCACCTCATTTTCACTGGTCACCTCTGAGGCCAGTAGAAAATTGTCTGGTAAACTAATTTGTGTTTAAGTTTACTAATTTGTGGTTTGGTTTTTTTTTTAAGTTAGGTCTCTTGAAAAGAAAATGGTTAGTTTTAGAAAGGAAAAACTATTAGAATTCAAAGCCAGTCTAATAAACACTTCTAGATTTTACTGGCTTGGTAGACTGAACCCACAGAATATTTTGTTACTTCTTACTTAAATAGCTATCAAAAATATTTCTCAGTTCTTCTTTGTTTCTCTTGTTTCTATAATTCGTTTCATCCTTCCACCTTCACCAAAAAATTCCGACAACTGGGAAGAATTTTTTATCAGTATAGTTGAAGTTTGCAAAATACAAGCCAAAGAAGAGGATCTGGTTTGGAAGATACAGGTTTAGTCAGATGGAAATCTGGGGGCAGCAAAATATGCCCCATGAAGAAAAATGAAGCCACCATGTAGAAAAAGGATAATGTAGTATGTCATCACTCTAAGGAGACCCATTTGCAGAGAGTAACCACTGACTGAGAAGAAATTGAGAGCTGAGAGCTCTCTTGATAAGAGGAATATCTATTTGTGTGTTTGTGTCTGTGCATACATACCCACTTTTACTCATAACATTGATAGGGAAGGGTAAGTGCAAAGGCTACTTGAAATGGGTGCACTGTGTTATTCTCATCCCTCCAATGGTGCTGTTCTGTCCAGATTAGGCTGCACCAAAGCATGGAATGGTACAGATATACATATCCTTAAAATCCCAAGTGAATGTGTGATGTTCATATCTGCTGAGCTGCTAAATGTGCTTTGGGCTCTGGAGGAAAGTAGTTATGCTCCAGTTCAATGAGTTTACCAGTCCATTTTCAGAAGGAGGTAAAACTGGGAATTCTAACTGTGCAGAAGAATTCACATGTTCTGTGTGGGAAGCAGCTGCAAACCCCTGAAGCTGAATGACCTTGTGCTCTTGTGTGATCTTCAAAGCCAGCCCATTTTCATGTGCATTATTTTAAGAGTTCTCTTGCCTGAAAAAGAGTACTCAGTTAATTTAAGTACACCCACTCCTCCACTGTGCAAATGAGAAAACCTTACATGAGAAGTTTTCCCATTAATTATCTACGCACAATTATAGCCTACATCTTCTCCTTGAATGGAAACCTGTGGAAAAGCACAGCAACAATCTTTCAAGCCATGCAACAAGTCCACCTTACTTTAGCTTGGCCCACATAATTTCAGGATTACTTTTTTTCTCACTCTGCATTAGGCTAAGCATGGCCATAAGGCTGAGCTGCAAACCCTGGGGTTTTCACATGACAGTAACCACGTGTTTTAGCAGACTCCTGCCACTATAAAAAGCCTGTGGAGAGCACTTGTATAAAATGGTGAAGCAGCTGGCAAGAGGCTGTTGCCCTGGGACTGGTCATTGCTTCTGGAGAAGAATGGGCTTCACGGGGAAGCTGTATGAAATGCTGACGTGAATATTCTGCACTATCAATTGGAATGGTAATGAAATGGTAATGTTATCACAAAGTGTCATCATTTATTTATGGCTTGTGTACAGCTGTGACCACAGGTAAATCTATCAAGATACAAGGTCTGCTATGAGTCTAAGACAGGTAGTGCAGGCGAGGAGATATGCCAAAGAATTATATGCAAGTACCTAAAGGAGATGCACAGCCATTTCACAGACTGTTTGAGATTGCCCAGCTTTGGAGGGCTTAGAGCATAGATTTTTTTCTGGTTGTGCATGGATGATGCCCAAACACTGGGAGAGCACAGAAAGACTTTTACCAGCCTTTCACAGCACACTGCCAAGGCCATGCTAAGACAGCAGAAGTGTCTGTCATCCCCTCTACAGCTTCAGAGAACTGACAGTTAGTGCTACTTCTTGATGGAGTGAACTGTGTAAACTCATGAAACAAAAATATTGCAAGTCCTGCACTGCTGACAAGGTATCTCTGAAGCACAGCTCCACTTCTAATGCACAACTATTAAACTTTTGCAAAACAAATAAAACAACTAATAAATTATTAGGCAAAGTGTTTCCAGTGGCTTTTCTGAACTTTATTCCTTCAGTTCCTAAGTATCACTTAGTGGCCTGGTACTCTGCTCTATTCTGCAATTCATGACTAAAATAGAAAAGCTGCAAAGCTATGGGGAAGATACTGACGGACAGCTCTGCAAATTGTTCCAGCTGAACCATAAAACTGTCAAACAAATGATACATGTTAGTTGTGATGGCCCTGTGCCTCCCAGAAATAAAGCGAATCCTTAATGGAAGACTTTAGTAAGGAATTAAACATTAATTAGGGCTTATACAAGGTAGACATGAAAGGGATTAGAGACAAACCACAGGTTTGCTATAGCAGTGGTAGAATGAAAGACAGCATTTCTTTTTGAACTTTGGTTGACTGGTTATAAGCAATAAAGCTGAGAAGGCAGAAGAAAACATCTTTATTCCTTGCTTTGAAAGGGGTAGTGGCCCAATGCCCTTAGTTTTCTCTACTTGCTTCACAAGCACTGTGCTGTGAGAGTACTTATGTTCTCAGTTATTGACATGGTTCATAACTGGAAAAACTTCTAATGGGTTGACTCACAAGCTCATGTGATAGCCATAGGAAGTCTAAAACAGAAATTATGGCTATACTTCATGTCAAAGTGGCAAACAGCTTTGTAAAGGAGATATATTTTTAACTGTGTGCATCTGGGTTGACTTGTTTAGACAAAATGAGCCCATGTAAGCTTTCCAGAGAACTCAAAGAATGGCCATTCTTATTTTTCTAGAGGACTCTCTGATTTGTTTTTATTTTTGCCTCTGCCTCTCCACAGCCCACACAAAACATCAGTTACAATCCATGTCCTGCGGAACAAACAAGGGAGGATGTGTACATCCTGTGCCTTTTGATTTTGAGGGCAGGTTTCCAAATGTGTATTTATTAATTGTTGACTGGCATCTAACCTAAACCTAAAATTCCATCCATGAGTCATCTTTCATATAAGCACAACAAGCATCACAGATTTTCAAAACTTGCTTTCTCACACACACACACACACACACACACACACACACACACACACAATCTCTTGCATTCTGTTTAGTGAGCATTATAGCAAATGATAAGTTAACTGATCAATTAAAAATTAGATATATAAATAATGAATAATGATCCATATGGATCAGCTGCAAAATAAAAGCTGCCATGCATGGCTTGTAGCATTTGGGAGTACCTGGAAACTGTAACCATAATTCAAGAACTTGCTCATGCCCAGCTACCAGTGGCTGATCACAACTTCCCTTGTTTAGTACCATGAAGTGCAATTCAGTGCTGAGAAAGGTCCACTGGTTAATGCTCTTTGCATGTTCACTGCTGCTGAACCATAGAATTTGAAAGTTTCCCGTCTGGTCTTCAGCTATTCCAAATCATGAACAAGAAAGGTGCTGAAAAAGGACAAACCAGATCCACCACCCCTTCTCATCCAGATCCAGTGCACATAAGATATCAGAGAACTGCAGACAATGTGATCTTCTCCTACCACTATACCCTAGGTCTTTAAGAAGCCACAGTGGTCAAGAGAGGTGCCTGAGGACTGGAAGACAGCAAATGTCACCCCAGTCTTCAAAAAGAGAAAGAAGATGGACGCAGGGAACTACTGGCCAGTCAGCCTTACCCTCAGTCCCTGGAAAGATGATGGAGCACCTCATTCTGGAGACTATCTCTATCTACATGGATGACAAGAAGGTGATCAGGAGTTGTCAGCCTGGATTCAGTAAAGGGAAATCATGCTTGACCAACTTGACTGTCTTCAACAATGAAACAAAGACCTGAATGAACGAGGGAAAAGCAGTTGATGTTGTCTACCACGACTTTTTTTTAAATGAGCTTGGCAGAGGAAGGTCTGGAAATCAACTCCCCATGCTCTGTCCACCCTGTGTACTGCTGCCAGTTCTAGGAGCAAAGACAGTACCAAAGACTGTTGAGGCTTGAGGGATAAAACAAGAGGTCCTTAAAACAAGAGGTGGAATATGCTCTGGCCATAGGTAAAATATATGCAAATCCTTATTCCACCAAGGGACCTAAAAGAGTTGTAAGAGAAATGACTGTGTGAGGTGCCACACAAATACATAACAATTTTTACCCTGAGGAGCTGATGGAGCCATAGAGGGAACTGATGACAGAAGGTGGCTTGTTAGAAGGATGCAAGGCAGTGTATCATCCTCAGCTAACCAACACAGTGCTGCCTCTCTTCTACCTGACTCCAGTCATAACAGATGTGACTGCCACATAATATCAATGCCATTCTCTCTGGTAGCTCTACAACATTCTTCCTACATTCTGAAATACATTTTGCTATGGGCAAGAGGGAACATAGATTATATGTGGAGCTCAGAATTTATTGTTAGTCTAATTAGAGTCTCCACAGTCTAACTAAAATACAGGAGGCGACTATCTTTCATTCAGTTACAGCAAAATCAACATTCTGAAAATAACAGTGAGACTGATTCATATAAAATTCCTATTATCTATCCCTTTTCTCTGTCCTTAAGTTTAGCCTGCCATTGTCCTTCTGTGTCCTAAGACTCAGGGAGGACACAAGGTCTCCTCAAGGGGTGAGTATCACACTGAGTCCTTGGCATGCCAACTTCTTCATCAAAAGTAGGCTCTTAGTCATTGTATTGTGGTTGCCTGAGCCCCATTTGGGGATATTTTGGATGTTTTCTTAATAAAATCTGGTTTGCTTTCATAAGTTACCACCTAAACTTTGACATGCAGCCAAAAGGGTTCCTCTTTACTCAGGGACAGTGAGCAAATCTAGAACTGTACAACTGGCAGTAAAATCTTTCAGATTCATTTCCCTCCCACGTTAAGTGCAGATGGAACCCATACTAGGCTCAGGCCCAACACCCCGATCCTCCTGAAGTGGAGGAACTGGTACTTAACCAAATACAGAAAGAACACTGCAACTTTACAATAGTCCTTTCTATCTCTGAGAACTAAATATTGTCACTGTTTGCAACATAAGTTGCCCCTTTAGTCCAGGAGCCCCATTTCAGAGGGGTTTCAACCCCTACCCAAGCTATCTTGCACTGGGTGCTGATCTCAGCATTGCCTACATCTGGCCACAGACCTTGTATCTAGACTCCCTTTCACAGACTAACTTCCCAGTTTGGCCCAAGAGTTGTCCTGTCATGATATATGCCTGGTCCAAATTTAACGACCTGGGCTCTGGGCTGACCACATTTGTCACTCAGCACCTGCCTTGCTCCTTGGTTCAGAAGCAGTGGATGGGACTGGTGAAGAGGCTGCCAGTTTCCCTGGGGTTAAGCTGGTCCTTGCTGCAGCCTGCCACATTTTACCCTGGATGCTATTCACTGAGCTAAGCTGGAAAAGTTTAGGTAGCAGTCACACAACTATCAAACAGGCTCTACCACACCTGAAACAATCTTGGGCCAAGACAAGCCCTGAGACATCACACTGTCAGGCTGATGTGAGGCCCTTGGCCTACAGTCATAATGATAGAATTAAATGTACCAGGTTACATCTGAAGACAAAAATAGTTGTACAGTGCTGAACTGCAGCAAAACAATCACCTTGAGTCATGTTCCATCATGGTGGAATGGAAGATGACATCTGAGTGATAAGGTCCATATCCCTGGAAAGATGAGAGAGCATTTAACAAATAACCCCAGGCCATACGCCCTGGATGAAATATACTGAGGTATCAAAAATGCAGGGAGATGTCAAATCCTGGCCTTGAATGGTAGCCAGTTTTGGGATATTAGAGATATGCACATGGATAGTGTCTAGAATTTCAAGCATTCAGAGAACACTTGTTAAATTTGTTGTATTCAGCAGAGGTGATAACAAAACTTCCTAATCACCTCTTAGATAAACTAAGTAACGATGAGGAAAGCACTTGTAAAGAGCTGTGAAGTATTTTCATCACTCTGAATCTGTCTGCATCTACCTATGTTGTACACCAGCAGCTGATCTTATCAGGGCAAAGAACACCTCCATCTTAGCTTTCAAGTCCAGAAAGTCCACTGGAAAAGCCATGAAACACTTCTGAACTAGACAGAACTGCATCTAGGCCAAAAGTGGGAGTTGGAAAAACAATTATGGCATCACACCAGGACAGAAGCAGAAAATAAAAAATCTGAAGCCCTTGGGAGGAAACAGCAAATCCCTACAGCAGAGCAGTGCACCCTGTTCTCTCCTATACACCTGATCAACTCTTGATTGTGTGCTAGAGGTACTGCATGTCTTGAGGCAGCACAGCACTGTCCCACCGAGAGGAAAGGCAACAGATACCTGCAGGCCACATCCAGTTCAATTATTCATCCCAAAGGCTGGAAATAAATTGAGGAAGAAGGAAATTTTGAGGCTCACAAAGCCCACCATATTGTGGGTAAAAGCTGCAACACTCTCGTAAACTGAGCTTTAAAAACAAACCCTCTAGAAGAAAAGCAGAACTAAGATCCACGCTGTGTTGCTGATAAGACTCCTGATGCGAGATATGTGTGTCTGATACCTTCAGTATGTTGCAGAGATATTATGAACACAGTGGCAATTTGGTGATTGAGATGGGTGTATAGACCTGCTGGACTCCTGCAAGAAACAGGATCACTTCAGAGTTAGATTTTACAAGGCTGACCATGCTATGGAAGGCACGAGTTGGAGCACACTTTCATACTATGCCTTTTCCAGCCTACCAGCAGACAGTTCAATCAGGGCTGGTCTCATTCTCTCCTACCTCTGTCCCTGTGCTTCTTCTGTTGTGGACTACCAGGCTACGCAGAGTCACCTCTCTGCAGCTTACGTGCGCACAAGAAAACAAACTGAATCAAAAGAGGAGATGCTTCCCACGCAGCCAGCTGGATAAATTATCCTCCCTTCAGCTTCCCTGTTGTTGGCCTGACACATGGAAAACAGCAGCAACAGGCAAGCAGTGGCAGGGAAGAAGAGCAGGACAGAAGTCCTGGTTAGACTGGATTAGATGTAACATGAAATTTGAGACTATTCAGCTGAGTCCATCTGCCCAAAGACCAGCTGCTACCATGAGGGAATGTGAAGTTATCCAAGAAGCAAAGTCTGTCATAAACCCTGGAATGCCTCACCAGGGGTTAGTTATTAATAACAGTAGTTAGTTATTACAAAAACATCCAGATAACTCCAGATGATTTTCTAGGCTTCAAGTTCCATATGCTACAGCAAGTCTTGTTCCTGCCATGTGGCATGAGATGGCTGCGTGACAAAGCCATCTTGGCATTTCCAGGGATGCTTTTTGAAGCCAAGTTTATAATTCAATTAAGTGCTAAATTAGCTGGAGGCATCTGAACAGAAAAGCACACACACACACACACACACATACACACACACACAGACACATGGACACACCCAACCTCAACACACATATCCAAATTTCCTGTGCATTGGGCAGGTACCTCTGCACAGAGAAAGAAAATGCAAAAGGAAGTTACCTGCTCCCTGACATGTCTGAAGGAGCCTGGAATGTCTATGTTCTCAGAACATCTGCAGGGATGCTGCAGGGAGAGCTGCTGGGACCAAGTGCCTTAAGCAGTCTTTTTCAGAGGAATGATTCAGATCAGGACTAACAGGTTTTACATCTCTCATCTGCCCAGTTTGAGACACTGCAGTATTTTAAGCTGGCCAGACAGCTGGGAAGGATCAGCCTCAATGTACCAGGAAGGGCCAGTGAACAGTGCTGCTCTCCACTCCCCATGCCTGTATACCCCCTCAGGAATGCCTCAGTACAAGAAGAGCTCTCACTCAGACTGTGCAGGGAGATGGGAGGAGGCTGTGTTAAAATCACCAGTGTACTTTGGGTGGGAGTGTCAACTGTGGGAAACCTCCCTGGTAAAATGCTACAGAAAATCTGCTGCTGGGCACTGCCCAGCCCTTGAGGAAGCAGAAAATCACAGGAAAAATGGCAATGTCCCCTCAATCAGGATCTTTATCATGGCTCTGCCTGATCATCTCTAGAACTACGCTCAGAGAAACCCAAGCATATGTGTTTAGCTCATAATCAGACTTTTAAACCTGGCAAACTGTGTGCTGGAGGTAATCTAAGGTAATCTTGGCATTTGTGCTGCCACTGGAAGAAGAGACTTGGGAGAATTGCAGAGAAGACCTCTGAGTTTCACA
The DNA here is from genome assembly GCA_013398075.1 of Notiomystis cincta. Taxonomy (NCBI): domain Eukaryota; kingdom Metazoa; phylum Chordata; class Aves; order Passeriformes; family Notiomystidae; genus Notiomystis; species Notiomystis cincta. The sequence goes on along the minus strand of VZRX01022139.1, from coordinate 111,384 downwards.
GTGTAGCCTGGAATTTGACCTGCAAACCCTGGAAGGTGTTGATCCAGTTGCCTATCTCTGTTGGGAAAAAGCAAGCCATATGCTCCCAGCTGCTCACCCTGCAGCAGCCTTGAGATGTTCTGGGAACAGAGGTGTATTGGGCTCCTTCACAAGGTGCAGATAACTCTGCTGGATCTTCTTTCTCTGGCAGGAGGCACCAGAGCAGCTGTGTTGAGCAGGGAAGATTTCCTGTGGGCAATTGCAATTCTTCAGAAGCACCTTTGAAAAATCTTGTTAGCTGCTTTGTTAGACATGGAAGAGAAACCTGCAGGTGATAGTGCCTTTTGTTGAGTCTGCTCTAGGAGGATTGTGACCTATCTTCTGTCGCCCAAGTTCAGGCCTAGTGTGGCCAGTGTGCTACATGTAGCACTTGTCCATGCCTTGGGATAAGTTACAGAAAACAAGGAGAACATTCTCTTTAGCCCCTACCCCAACCTCAGAGAAAGGCCCTCTTGGAAATGCTCTGGAGGTCATGTTCTTGTCAGACTCCTAGGGAAGAGACTTTCCTGGAGCTCCAAGAGAGACTTCTCTAAAATGTCAACAGAGCACCATCTACATCCATGGCTCTGTGGTGTTTCAGGACTTTCTACAACATGTCTCAGGACAGCCAAAGTTTCCTGGCCAAAAAGAGCATAATATTGGTTTGACACCTTGTCTTCCAGATTGGATTTTGAAATCAGCCAAGCTGAATGCAACAATTCTGTTTTAGAAGTCTCTGAGGAAAAGTCAGCTTGGTCTCCAAGGCTCAAGTCTTCCTGATGTCATAGGAATGGTCTGTGGTAGAACCTATGGGGTTCAGGGGGTTTCTCCCTAGCAAACAACTTTATGCTGAAATTTAGGGGTAAGTCTTTGACTGGGGACTGACCTGTTGGCTCCTCTGCAAGGGATAGCTTCCATGTCCATCATAGCTAGGTGCTGGAACTGCTGACATCTTGTGCTGGCCCTGCAATGAACCTTCCCCACTTCAAAGACAGAGAGGCACAGGGTTGGTGTTAATAAGCAAAAAATCATAGTATGGTGTTCTGTTGTCATGTGTTCACGTCTTCCAGTCTATCCCTCTGAAGGGAAAGCTAACAAAAGAGCCAGCTTGAGTGGGTGCAAGGTCCTTCCCTAATGGATCACCCTTTGTAGCTGGCAAAATGCCATCAGCCCTCACTGAAGCCCAGGCAGCAGCACTCACTCAAAGGCAGCTGTTGTCCCAGCTCAGGGAGCAGCTAGTAGCATAGAACTGGATTCCCTGCCTGGAAGGCTTGACAAGATTCCTGAAAGCATAACCAGGTAAACCAGAATGATCCTGAAGACAAGAGGCACACCCCACACACAGACTCCTCAGATATACATGGTAACAAATGAGCATTTGGATAATCAAGCTATAGACTGTGTGTGATAAAGCACTTTTAAAGCTCTCCACAGAATCATGGAATAACAGAATGTTAAGGGTTGGAAGGGACCTTCAGGATCATTTAGTCCCAACATCTCCCTGCCATGAACAGGGACACATCCCACTGGGCCGGGTTGCTAGACCTTGTCTAGCCTGGCTTTGAACAGTGCCGGGGCATCCACAACCTCCCTGGGCAACCTGTTCCAGCATCTCACCACCTCCAGAGTAAAGAACTTCTTCCCAATGACTAAGCTACACTTCTCTTTTAATTTGTATCCGTTATTCTCTAGGACTGAACAGCCCCGACTTTCTTGGCCTGTATTTGCAGGGGAGGTTCTTCAG